>RJWT010045861.1:0-11551 GCA_004365215.1 Cuniculus paca
AAAAGACAAGGGCTAGGGATCTAGCTCAGTGGCCTAAGCACCTGCCTGGCAAGTGCAAGGTCGTGAGTTCAATCCCCGGTGCTGCAAAAAACAAACAAAAAAACTGCAATCCTGGAGACACCCAGTCACCTGTAAGGCAGGCATTTCCCTATAAGAACACTTGTAGGGCCAGGGATTTTGCCTAGTGGCATAAGCGCCTGCCTGGCAAGAGCAAGGTTGAGTTCGATCCCCCCACCCTGGGCGTGGTGGCGCAGTCCTGTAATCTCAGCACTCGTAAGGCTGAGGCAGGAAGACTGTTCCAAGTTTGAGACCAGCCTACGCTACAAAGTAAGCCCAAGGCCAGCCTGAGCTGCATAATGAGAACCTCTCTCAAAAAGACAAAAAAAAAAAAAAAAGAACACTTATAATTTTGTCTTAGAAACTAAGATATTAAGCCAGATACAATGGCATACGCCTGTAATATCAGCACCCAGGAGCTGAGGCAGGAGGATCACTGCAACAACAGCAGGTGAGAAATGACTACATTGTGAGTGAGTTCAAGGCTGGCCTGGACTACACAGTGAGACCTGGTCTCAAAAAAACCAGAAATAAGCCGGGTGTGGTGGCGCACACCTGTAATCCCAGTACTCGGGAGGCTGAGGCAGGAGGATCGTCAGGAGTTTGAGACCAGCCTGGGCTACAAAGTGAGCTCAAGGCCAGCCTGAATTGTATAGCGAGACCATTCTCAAAAACAAACAAATAAACAAACAAAAAACACCAGAAATTAATAAAAAGGGGTCTGGCGTTGGAACTCAATGGTAGAGCATGCTTGACTAGCACACATGAGGCCCTAGGTTCAATACCCAGTACCAGAAAAACAAATTAAACGTCAGATCTTATTGATGAAGTCTGAAGGTGATAAAAAGTGATTCTTTCTGGTTGCACTGACATTCAAAACCAGCAGCATTAGCAGGATTATTAAATGTCCGTATAACTTTATAAATGTAAATTTACAACATTAGGAAAGAGAAGTAATCTAATCAGGCAGAAAGAAACATTAATAGGTCTCTGTCTCATTTTACTTGCAAATTAAACTTCTGAGTAACAATTGCTTTAAAGCTTTCTTATCTCCTTTTATTATTTTCTGTTAATCTGCTAAGTCTTTCAAGTCTAGCTCCATTTCCTACACTTATTCTTCAAAAAAGGTAAATATGATTTTTTCAGAAGCAAAAAAGCCAATAAAAATGTGAGTAAACGTAAATAGCTTTCCTAAGGGTGCACACATCTAAATATATCTTTAAATTCAACCCAGGCTGCAGGTCGACCTCGAAGACAGCAATCTTGCGTTTCTCAAGAGATTACACGGATAGGGATGGTTAAAGACAAAGAGAGAAGCTGTGAACCCCAGAACAGGTGCACCCAGGTGAGGCCGGTGCATTTTGCTGTGGACAGCCTCTCTTTGTCTCTTTGCCGGTAGGGATGGCCCAGGAAGGCTGCCACCGCGCCAGCCGCCGCGCCCACCATCGGGCAAAGGAAATGGTTTCCACTCCTACCACCCGAGAAAAGGCAGCAGGTGGAAAGTGACCTCACCCCGCAGTTCCGGGGTGTTCTCCTGGGAGCCCGGGGTTTCTGGGCGTCCCACCCTCGGGGGGTCACAGAGGACACCTCAGCACTTCCTAAGCTCACAAGAGTGTTACACGGCGCTAACCTGTTCCAGTTGCTGCACTGGGAGGAAAGGAGAAAGGGAAGGCAAGGCGCAGAGGCCACTGTGGAAAGGTAATCCTAAAAGATAAGGACGGGCTGGCACTTCCTGTCCATCTCCCCACTTCCCCGCTCTGAATCGTATCCAGGTCTGCTCATACCGGATCAGCACGTGCGCCGCGCCTGGCGTTTCCCTGTTGCTCCCACGGGTGTCCAAGGCATCCCCGGCTCGGCCCGGGTTCGGCACGCGCGGCTCTCCTATCTACCAGGCCGGACAGAACAGGATCGGACCGCAGATCCGACCCTTCTTCTGCCTCCGAGACTCCAGTACCAGTGCCTCCGCGCACAAAGAGGCTGCTTGCGCCCCGGCGGGCGGGGCTTCCGGCGCGGCTGCGCGCCCCCAGCGACAAGGACGCCGGCCGGCAAATATGTACGCGAGCTGGAAACTGGGCCCGGAGGCTGGCAGGAAACCTTGGCACCTCGGCTCCCGCCGCGGCGGAACTGGCCAGGCTCCGCCGAAACGGCCCGCCCTGCTCAGCCGGTCCGCCCGGATCTCGGACTCGCTCCGGAGAGGAGCCCCGCACCAGGCACCCCAATTTGCTCCGGCCTCGGACTCCGCACCACGGGAACGCGCGGCGGCCGCGGGGGAGCCCCGACGGCGCACCTCTCCACTATCCCGGGGGGCGGTGGTACCCGGCCCACGCGCACGGGGGTGACCGAGGCACAAACTGAGAATCGCATGGGGCGCGGAGCCTGCCGTCGTCTACGCCCCCAGCCGGGTCTCCGTGGGGTGCGCGCCCCGCACACAGGTCCCGCCTACATCCGCCACCTGCCCCGCGCGTCGCCCCGGCCCACACTCGCCGAGAGCCGCCCGGTGTCCTCCGCCCGCAGTGTCCCCGTGCGCGTCCCCGCGAGCTCACCTCGCCGCGCGCGGCGCACAGAGCGCAGGGTCCCCGGGAAGCACGGCTCCGGCTCCGACCGCGGTCCTGGCCGGACGCCGACTGCCTGCTGGCCGCAATCCCGCCTAGAGGCCGCCGCAGGCTCCGCCCCGCACTCGTCGGCGGCTGGGGCTGGCTCAGGCGCACGCAGTCAGGGTGACAAAGCAAAACTCGGGGGCGCGCGCAGTCGGCCCCCGCCCTCCGCCCTCCCCGCGGGGACAGTTTCGGGAACCCAGACGCCCGGGGCCGCCCTCCGCGGTCACCTAGGGGCTCCGCAGGCTGTGACCTTCTGGTGTCTTTGGCGCCCGTGGGACCTGGGCGTTAGTCCGAGGAACTCCGCTGTGTCCTGGCCAGCGGCGTGGGGACCGACTGCCTAGGGCCATGAGTTACTCAGTCGGGCAATTCCCTAGAGGAAGTCACCGAGTTCTTAAAGAAATGCCCAGCGCGTCCTGACTAAGCCTCCCACGGAGTGACACATTCGCACACCACACACCGCCCAGCGACTTGGCCCCCTTCCACTCCTCTAGGTCCAGCGCCAGGTGCTCCTGCCCCCAAGGGCACCCTGCGGGAAGGCCACCGGCTCCGCACAGCTGGCAGCCACACGTCCAGCGTCTGACCTGGTGGTGAGCACCCCGCTCCTTGAGTGCCCTAATCCAGGGGCCCCTAGACTGGACCGGCTTAGCGTGAGGGTCCATGAAAGGGCGATTAGGGAGTAAAGAAGCCAGCAGTGGTGGCCCACAGCTGTCATTCCAGCCCTCTAGGAAGCTGAGGCAGGAGGATCACAAGTCCCAGCCCAGCCTGGACAATTCAGCAATTTATCAAGACCCTGTCTCAAAAGAAAATCACAACAGGCCTGAGAATGCAGTAGTGTGTAGTGGGCCCCAGTGAAGGGGCAAAGAATGAAAAGAAGAAGAGAAGCTGGGACTAAGGGAGAAATAGGAAGCTTATTCCTGGCTCTCCTGAGAGCCGAGCTCTGTCATTAACCATTTTATACACCTTCCCTCACTTAATCTGTCCACCAGCAGCCCCTGACCCAGGGCCACAGCTCCTCACTCTGAGGAATAATGCAAATCCAGCTCGTTTTTAAAGCATGGTTTAGAAATGGGACGTAGTGGGCTACACCTGTCATCCAATAGACAGATGAATTAGGTACAAATTAATACACAGTCAGAGAAGGCCTGGGCTCTCCAGGAGATCTGTGAAAGGTGGAGACATCAGAATTGTGGCTGGAGGTCCATCTGAGGAAGGCAAGGCCTGGAGATTGAAATCACATGGCCAGGCATGGTGGCGCTTGCCCATAATCCTAGCACTTGGCAGGCTGAGGCAGGAGGATGGCCCAGGAGTTGGAGGCCAGCTTTAACTGCATAGTGAGACCCTGTCTCTAAATAAATAAAATAAAACCACAATGGCCAGACTTACATGCTTCCCTAAGGGATGAATGGAAAATCGATGTTATGCTGTAATTGGTACCACCCACATAGGCATCAGGCCCCGGGGTGTGTGACCAGGATACCTGGACCCATCCCTTCCCAAAATGTCCCTTTCACAAGGCATGGATAAGCCAAGGTTAATGGTGTCATCCATGTGCCGCCCTTGCTACGTGCCCGCATTCCTATCGGATCAATGTTAGCTAAGTAAGGCAGGCAAGGTGGCCCGCTCTTATAATCCCAACACTCGGGAGGCTGAGGCAGGAGGATCGCGCAAGTTCAAGACCAGCCTGGGGGCTGGGGATTTAGCACAGCGGCCAAAGCGCCTGTCTGGCAAGTGCAAGGTCATGAGTTCAATCCCTGGTGCTGCCAAAAAAAAAAAAAAAAAAAGACCAGACTGGGCTACAAAGTGAGCCCAAGGCCAGCCTAAATTACATAATGAGACCCTGTCTCAAAAAAAAAAATATATATATATAGCAAAGTGGCTAGACTTGTAATCTTACTGATTTGTTACAGTTTGACCCACCTCTTGATTTTGCCCATTCTCGGCGACATCACCCACTAGGGACCCCTCCTGTCCCCCTCAGGAGCTATTCCTAGTCCCCAGTAAGCCCTTCCTATGCTTACCCTCTTGCCTTTGGAATTCATTCTTCAGTTTCAGGGCACGAGAACTTGGCACTTCTGACCTCTAGCAGGTTGGGAGTTACAGTTCTATACTAATCCCAGGAGGCTGAGACAGGAAGACGCATGGTACACCTGAGCCCAGTCTGGCCACTTTAGCAACTCAGTGAGACCCTGTCTCAAAAAAAAAAAAAAAAGAGCTAAGAGTGTGGCTCAGTGCAGAGACCCCGGTTCAATCCCCAGTACAACAGTAAATAAAGACTTACGGGTGTTTCGGTCACTTGACCTGGAAGAGTGTACTGAGCACCAGTGACACTGATTCTGAGAGCTCAGATGAAGGCTGGAGCAGGCATTTTAACCTCATCGTTCCCAGGCTAAGGAAGCTTCCCCTGCCCCACTCCCTATCACGGTGCCCTCATTCTAACCACACATCTTCAGTCTCTTGCCCATGCCCACATGAGCCTCCCTGTTCTCAAGGGACCTCCCCTCCCTGAAAGCCAGTCCTGCAAAGCTCATTTGAACTGTCACCCCCTCTGGGTGGTGGGGATCAGCTTCCCTGATCCCCACGTGGTATCAATCTCTCCTTCCCTCTTCTACGGATGTCTCCAAATCCTTAATAATGATTACACATCTAAATCCATGCATCCAAGGCAAGACCTTGTTTGGTCTGTCTCGTCTCCCCAGAACCTGGCGTACAGCGAGTACTTGGAAAGTTCTGGGAAGGCCCTCGGTACCGGGCCTGCCCTCTGAGCGAGGAGGTCGCTGCAGGCCTTTGGCCCAGGGTCCTGCTGCCTTAACTACCGCCCACCCCAACAAAGCTCCCCACACACCACTAAGCTAGAACCACCCTCTCCGGGGCCTGCAGGTCACACCCCCCTTGTTAATCCGAGCTCCTCACACACTCTGCAGCCCACATCGCTGGAGAAAACACAGAAAGTGCTCTAAGTGATTGTAACTCGGGACCACAAACCTCCACTGAGATAGGAGATTAGGGCACGGCACAACTGGCTGGGGAAGTGGCTGACCTGTTAATCACAAGACCCCAGAGGCATGCACAGACCACTCCCCAAAGCCCAGCAAGTGGGCGTCTCAGAACTCCAGCGGGCTTTCAGCAGGATGCCAGGACCCCAGCACTGCCCCTCAGGACCCGGATGTAGAGGTGCCCTTAGGTTTCCTCTGGACCTGCACTGCATGTAAGGACGCAGGCACTGCCAGGAGCTTGCCATTGTGGCTGTCCTCATGGCGGTCTGCCCTGCTTCCTCCAGCCTGTCCTTTTATTGCGTGTTCCTCTTTCGCACGGCCCAAGCTCACTCTGTGGTCCCTCTCTCCACTTTTACCTTTCCAAATAAACTTTATCACAGATTTTTGCTTGTTTTGTTCAATTCTTTGCTCAACACAAGAACCTGGAATCTAACTCCAGAGCGAGAAAGGAGCAACCCGGAACCCAGCAGGGCTTAACTGGAGAGCCACTTTCTGAGGTAGCCAAGGACAGCACCCTGTGTCCGCGGCCCTGCTCAGTAACCCTTGTCATCCCGGCTGCATTTGCACTCCCTGCTTCCGAAATGACTCTCTCATACCATACGGAGTCCTCTTTTCCTGAATCTGCAATGCCTCGAGAGATACTTCTCCCTGGGTCACAACCTACTTTCTACTGTGGAAGAAAAGAGAATCGCAGAGACTGCCTGTATCTCCTGCGTGGCCCCCTAACCGCCAAACTCCCTGCCTACCAACCCTACGTCACGAAAGCCTATTTCTCCATTTGTGCATGGCAATTCTTCTGGCTGTCTCAGTCTTCAAGAGCTCCCTCTAGCTGGGGATCTAGTTCAGTGGCCTAAGAGCCTGCCTGGTAAGCGCGAGATCGTGAGTTCAATCACTGGTGCCACAAAAAAAAAAAAAAAAGAGAATCCTAGCACTCTGGGAGGCTGAGGCAGGATGACTGCAAATTCAAACCCAGCCAGAGCAATTTAGTGACAGCAAGACCCAGTCTCAAAAATAAAAAAGTCGGGCGTGGTAGCATACGCCTATAATCCTGGCACTTGGGAGGCTGAGGCAGGAGGATCCTTCAGAGTTCCAGACCAGCCTGAGTTACAAAGTGAGCTCAAGGCCAGCCTGACCTGCATAGTGAGACCCTGTCTCAAGAATAAAATAAAATAAAATATTTGAGACCAGCCGGGGCTATAAAGTGAGCCCAAGTTCAGCCTGAACTGCATAGCAAGACCCTGTCTCAAAAAGACAAAAAACAAAATAAAAACAAAAAGGGCTGGAGATGCAGCTCAGTGTGAAGGGCCTGAATTTAAACCCCAGTACTACAAAGAAAGAAAGAAAAAAGAAACGAGAATAACTTTACTTGTACATTGACCTTCCCCTCAGGAACTGCCCGTTTCTTGTTCTTTCCTCCATCGCTTTTGTCATCCCCTACACTGCAGTTCTGTGACTGCAAAAAAGGGTCTTGTGACGCCTTGTATCCTGCCCCAGCCTGCAGGGGGCCGCCGCCAGATTTCATCGCTGTCCTTTGCCTTTTTCTGAAAGAGTTCTTTGCACCTAAAGAAGAATAAGAGACCCAGTAGGGTAGGAAAGGAGGAGAGGCTGGAAGAAGGTGAGTGTGAGTGGACAGCAGAAGGAAGCGGAGGACCCGGGCCAGGGCAGCGGGGGGTGGGAGCAGCAGGGGGAGCAGCGGTCTGGGACACAGCGGGGCAGCTGTCCAAAGAGAGGCACGGAATTGACCACTGGATGCATGCAGGAGCCTGGCGTTCAGCAGAGGTCATGGCAGGAGAGGAAACGGGGTCAGACAGGAAAGACTTTTAACGCCACGACTGTGAGGGTTTCCAGGAAGGCCGAACTGCTGGAGTTGGGAAAAGGGCTGACTCTTGTGACCACGAAAGCTGAAAGCCACAGGGTTGGGCCTGCAAGCGGCATCCAGAGACAGGATTTTCCTCCCCACGTTTCACCAGGCCCCGGGCTTTTCTCACGGCTCCAGCTGGGAGAAACTCGCTCACATTTGGAGGGAAGCCCGCGTTACCCAAAGGCCACTGAGGTCAATGTTACTCACACTTGCACACTGCCTCCTCCTCCTCCGCAGCTGGGCCAGCATCTGACCAAACAGGTGGACAGCCCGGCCCGGCCGAGCTGCCACGAACATGAACTCTAGACTCTGGCGGTACACGAGCTCAGCCAGGGAGCTCAGGTAGATGAAGAAAGCCCAGGACAGAGCCCTGGCACACCCAGACGGCAAAGGAGGAGAAGGACACAGCCAGGGAGCCTGAGGAGGACCTCGGGGAGGGAGGACAGGGAGGTGTCCCAGAAGCCAATGGAGCCGGGCATGGTGGCGCAGACCTGTAATCCCAGCACTCAGGAGGCTGAGGCAGGAAGATCGTCATGAGTTCAAGGCAGGCCTGGGCTACATAGTGAATGAGACCCTGTCTCAAAAAGCCAAATAAATAAGTAAAGGAAATAAACAGAAAATGAAGAAATGGAGGTAGTCAACAGACAGTAAGAACAGAAAACTTGAGAGGGATACAGGATCGGGAAAGGTTGCACCACTAATTCTTTTTTTTTTTTTTTTTCTTGGCGGTACCAGGGATCGAACTCACAACATCGCGCTTGCCAGGCAGACGCTTGGGCCGCTGAGCTAAATCCCCAGCCCTGCACTACTAATTCCATTCAAGGGAAAGAACAGCTAGTGATCATATTGTTTGATCAGTCTGCACACCTGTATCTGGTAATCTGAGTAACTCTTCTGAAGATGACCACATGCAACATAACCACCACTTACATTCCTGTCATCTTGTCTTGAAATCCTATATCGCTGTTACGGTTTTTGTTTTCTGTTTTTTGCTTTGCTGCTGCTGTTGTTGTTTGTTCCTTTTGTTTCTTTTTTGCCTTTTTTTTTTTAAATAAAAAAAGGTTTTTGTCTCAAAAGGGAATTATTACAGCATCCTTCACACTGTGGTTGTGGCGAGCTTCAAAGCGGAAAGGAGGAAGAGGAGGGAGAGGAGACCGCTGCAGAGCAGAGGCCCTGGAACCTGCATTTACAGCACTCTGCAGCCCAGATGTGGAAGTCAGAGCCAGGGTCTGTCACGGCGGAGCTCAGTCACCCAGCAGCTGGGCCTTGATCCTCCCTCCCCCAGGCCCCCGTGGTCTGCCCACCCCCGGCGTCCTCAGCCCCTACAGGCCTCTAATTAGGGGTCGCCCTGGCTCTCTGCTAGTTCAAACACGCCTACCCCGAAACCCCTGCGGAATGGTCCCGAGTCCTCTGTGCTGACAGCACAGATGGATGGGGGGACCAGTGTCAGCGTGCCCAGCACCAGCTGCCCCTCCAGAGCGCCGCCACCCAACAGCACCTCCTGTGAGGCTGAGGATTTCTGTCTCCACCCAACCCCACAGTCACTAACGCCACTGGACAGCAGCGCGGGAAACACGGCTGGTGTGAGCCGGGCAGCCTGCGGTGGAAGGCACTTCAGGGTCATCCGTTTAAATGTGAACAGCCCCGTGTGCCGTGCGCAGCGGCCAGGATTATGTCCACCATCCACCAGTGTGCTCCCAGCACTGATTCCATTCTGGTGACCACACAGAAAACATCGAAGCGATCGGATCTGCAAAATGAAGACATCACTGGTGAAGTTGTAGATTCCCAACCTTTGCCACAAAGGGAAACATTTTTACCTAACAAGGGACTGGGGTCCTCAGTTCTCTTACAGAAGCGAGCCTGGCCTTTAGGAATCTCATCTGTCTCAGAGGGACACGGGATAAGGACAACAGGACAGTAAAATGACATCCGTAAGATGCTCAGGAACGCACCTAGACCACAGCAGGTGCTGACCCGTGGGGTCCCTGAACCTCAGTACGGGTGTGGGGAAACTGGGGAAGGCGTCACAAGACCTCTAAACCACATGCTAAGGAATAACTAAGGATAGTAATGGGAGTGGGAGGAATGCCTCAGTGCTACCACGTGCCAGGCATAAATTTAGGCCTTCCATGGTGAGCTGAATCCTCGCAACCATCCACAGAGGCAGACCCAGTGCTTTCCCACACTCTACACACGGAAGCACTGAGGAACAGAGGCATGGTCGCCCAGCCTCAGTCTGAACCACAGTGCTGTCCTGCCTCTGGACCAGAGTGTCTCTCAGCAGCAGTAGGAGACAGTGTGTCTTCGCGTGGGGACCCAGCGGACTCGGGAAAGGATAAAGGGAGACTGCATTCAGCCTGGCTTCACCAGGCCGGGAGAGTCTTGAGACAGGAGATGAGGGCACGGCTAAACTGGCTGGGGAAGTGGGCGTGACCTGTTAATTCCCAAGATCCCCAAACAGGTGCACAGACCAGTTCCCAAAGCCCTGTGCCTGGAATTCTGAGAACGAACGAGAGCAGGTTTTCAATAGGATGCCTAAAGCTGCCGTCTGCCTGAGACTCGGGATCCCAGCACTGCCTCGCAGGACCCGGGTGTAGAAGTTCTCTTGGGTTTCCTCGCCATCTGGACTGTATGAAAGGACACGTGCACAAGAAGGGCTTGCTGTGGTGGCTTCCCTCATGACAGCCCATCCTGCTCTCCAGGATGTACTTTTATCTTGCTTTTCCTCACTCTTCCCTTTTACTTTTTCAAATAAACTTTGCTGTTGCTTTTTGGCTGGTTTCATTCAGTTGTCTTTGCTTGAGATGAGAAGAACCTGGAATCTAACCCCAGAAGGGGACGCAAGCAACCCAGAACCCAGTAACAATTTAACTGGCGAGCCACTTTTGGAAGGAGCTACCTGGGAACATTTTGGCATAGCCAGGAGATTCTGACAACATCGTGGCTTTCCCATATATTCTCAGTAAGTCCTGGTATTGTACTTGTGTTGTCAGTATTAGAAACTGATGTTTCAGAAAGTGAAGAATCTTGCCAAAGCAAGTCAGTGTTGGACTTAAAAAAATGTTGGGATAGGGCTGGCCATGGCGGTGCACCCCTGTACTCCCAGCACGGGGGAGGCTTAGGCAAGAGGATCACTGCGAGTCTGAGGCCAGCTTGGGCTACATAGTGGGTTCAAGGCCAGCCTGAACTACATAGTAAGACACTGTCCCAAAAAAAAAAAAAAAACACATTAGGATAAAAATCCTGGGTGCTAAGCTGGGCATGGTGGCTCACGCCTGTAATCCTAGCACTCAGGAGGCTGAGGCAGGAGGATCATTGCAAGTTCAAGACCAGCCTGGGCTACAAAGTGAGCTCAAGGCCAGCTTGAACTGCAGAGCAAGACCCTGTCTGAAAAAGACAAAAAAAAAAAAATCCAGGGTGCTTCCAGGCATGGTGGTTCATGCCTGTGATTTCAGCACTTAGGTGGCTGAGGCAGGAGGACTGCCTCAAATTCTAGGCCAGATTGAACTACATAGCGAGACCCTGTCCCAATAAAAACAAAACAATAACAAAAAAATCCAGGGTGCCTATCTCTAAATCCATTGTTTGCTATACAGTTAAGTAACACTTAAGGAGATGGAGGCTAAGAAGCAGTAAAATCAACGTGTTGTAGACACAAAAAACACAACTTCTTGGCAAGCCCCAGGGAAGGATTCCCCATGAAACCTCTACCCTGGAAACTGAAATCGCTTGAGAAGTCTGCTGCCCCTAGACACAGCCTAGTCACCCCTTTGTTTCTCACTCTCAGCCACATGAAAGCCATCCGTGTCTACCTGCCCCACCTCAGGACTGTCACTCACTGACGGCTCCACACTGCTGCGTGGAGAGCCCTCCACAACCCCCTGAGATTCGGATCAGGGCTCCCACGCAGATGAGGAGCCCTAGGGGCAGTGACCGCCCAAGGCCTCTGCTGTGCCCGCAGCTCCTCTTCCCACACTCCTGATCTATCTGCAGGGCCCCTCTCGGTTTCCCTGACACCTGAGGCAGTGCTTTCTGCCTGG
>RJWT010045862.1:0-11553 GCA_004365215.1 Cuniculus paca
TTTCATCTAGATATTGTTATGTCTACATGAAATGCCTGCAACTACTGCAACTATTTCTTTTTTAGAAACTGTCCTGAATTATATATGTCTTTTGAAATATTTTACATTTCTATACTTTTAAAATAAACTTAGTTATGTTTTCCTATGATCTGTGGTGATTGTTAATTTATACTGTACATACAAATTTATTTGAAAAGTCTTACAAGATATGTAATTTTCCAGCTACAAATTCCACTGAATTTTTGGATGACGATGTCATTTTATAATTTCAACTTTAAGCATCAGAATATTGCAGTGTGTTCAATGAAAGCTAATGTCTTAGTAGAGACTCTTAAAGACCCAGTTTGAGTAAATTCAGCTAATGACACTTAATTGCAGATTTTTGGGGCTGGTTTCAGTCCATTGAAGGTGTTATTAATACGGAGTACAAATGAATATAGATTCAAAAACTCTTTCATTTCACTTCTATTCTTATACTAATAGAGTATAGACCAGTCTCTTAACTACTGAAAATACTTGTAATCCATATCTGATTGGTTGTGTGGACTGACCAAAGCCTCCATTTATACAATAACGTATTGCCCTACTGATTCTTTTTCTAACCTATAATTCTTTTACAAATTAACAGAAGCTATAGAAGAATTAACTGAATGTCTATGCCAGCAAATAATCATTCATTTTTAATAATGCCTAATATAAGAATAATAACTTTAATATTTTTGTGAAAATACAATATACATAATTCATATATTCTCTTGCTATGGGTAAGACCTAAATATTAGAATGACAAATTAGCAACAATAACAACAATCAAAACTTTTAATCTTAATACTTTTTGAAAACTTAGTAGTGAATAGGTGTCTTTTTGAAAGGTACCAGCCTTAATTTACCTAATATTCACACCTTTTTGAATGACATTTTTCAATAGTCAGTGTGAAATGAAAACACTTGACTAGCTCATTCTGAGTTGGCAAAATACCATATACTCAACTATGAAGTTTGCTTTCATTTTTTAACTTGCCGCTTAGATAACTAAAAAGTATGTAATTCAATATTCTAATTGGTTCATGAGAACCAAAGTATAATTTATTCCATTAAAGCAGATAAAGGAAAGTAATTTCTTAATTTTCATTATGATGTGGCACTACAGTAAAAAATTGATGACAAAAAATATTCTAAAGTATGTTGCTACTTGGGACTTCATGCATCTATTTTTTTTGCTTTGTTTTGGTATATTTTATTAAACGATTTCTTATAGAATAATTAAAATATTCAGAAATACAAAGCATAATAAATGTTCAGATATATACTATATAGTTTTACAAAATATTAATATGGTATAATATTTGCTTCCAATTTTAAATTATTAAAATAACACACATTAACCAGAAGCACCTAGAGCATTTTCCTATCATCTGTTTCTAATTTCCCCTAAAATGAAGTCACCAGTTTTTAAAATTTCTGCTTCATCATTCTCATGAATCATATCAGTCAGCTTAGGCTATGTTTTGCAATGATAACAAATAGGCAGTCTAAGTGACTTATAACTCAACAGTTTATTTCTCACATTGTGAAGTATTCATAGGTGAGTTATAGCACTACAGTATGTCATGTTAACACTGAGTCTGTGTGATACTCCAACTCCTTTTGAGACATTGCCTGTCCTCCTGCAGAAGGAAAAAGAGGCATGGAGAGACAAACTAGCTTTTAAAATATCAGCTTGGGCTGGATGTGTTGGCACAGGCCTACAATCCCATCTATGAGGAATCTGAGGAAAGTGGATTGCAAGTTCAAAGTCAGCATGGGCAACTCTGTGAGACTCTTTTACAGAATAAAAGGTAAAAATGACTAGAGATGTAGCTCAGTGTGAAGGCCCTGAGTTAAATCTTCAGGAAAAAAAAAGAAAAAAGAAAGAAAGAAAGAGGAAGAGGAGGCACAGAAAGAAGAGCAAGAGGAGGAAGGAAGGACGAGAGTGGGAAAGAAGAGGAGGGAAATAGATAAAATTCAATGCATTCACATGTTAAAATTTTGTATGGTAGATTCCAAAATGACTCACTTTACTGTTGGTGGACACTTAATACCAGGATTTCACTTTTTCCCTCTTATAAACAAGTTTGCTATGAAAGTTTTCCACTCGTTTTCCTGATTATTTTGAACGACGTGCTCCAGGTAAAAACAAATACAATGGAAATCACTAAATGAAATTTTGCCTTTGCTATTACCTTGTTATTCTCTAAACAACGACAACAACAACAAAACAATTTCTCTCACCTATTAGTAATATGTGAATAATTTTATAACTTCATCTGGAATATTTACCGCACCTATGTTTTAGTCATGATAATCTTATTTTTGATGGACTAATCATAATTTGATTTTTCTTTGAGATGCTAAATAATTTTTCACAGATATATGAAATAAAAAAGCTAAAGAGTTTTTCTCATCTAAGAATTTTATTCCATATCCACATAATGATCTTTGTAGTTTCGATTCACAAAAATATATTATTAATTTTGCACATTACCATAAAACACCTGTAAATTATGTCAGTTTTAATACAATGAAAAGTTACTTCTGTTGTACTAACATATTACTTTAAAATATAAGATGTAGATTATCTTAAAACTAGAAAAATATGTTTGTACTACTCAAAAGACTGAAAATTGACCATGTTGATCATCCACTGGTGAAATATTGGTAAAATCATTGCCTACGGTGACTTAGAGAATAAAACACACCTAATGAAGATTTGGATTTGAATTAAGAGAAATCTGCACATAATGATAATGAATCAGGGTTCTTGCTAATTGGAAATCATGTACTGCAAAGAAAAAGTAAGTTCTTAAAAATGAGGATGTTAGTAATAGAATTTGAAAGGAATATAAAAGAATCAAAATTTTCTGGCTTGGTAAATAAAGCTATTTCTCATCTTTAATCTCTCAAGTTAGATAGAAACATAGAAGGCCATGAAAGGATTTATCATTAGGGATAAAAATTCAAGCATAAAAAGACCACAAGATTTTATTGAGCATCTGTCTTTTTTTAAGCTTTGAATCAACCCAGACAATAGTCAGAAAGCTAAAACTACCAAAGCACTCACTATCTTCAAGCACAAAACAGAAATTATCTAAATAAAGCCAATGTGTATAATACAGTCAAATTCAGAGCAGAGTGCAGGGAATAGAACATACACTAACAGTGAACTCAACTGCAAAGTCAAATGCCAAAGGTAAGGATATAGAGAAACAAATTGGTCATTAATACAATGAATCTACCTAAACTCCCCCTTCCTCAGCAAAATTACCCATGATTTGAACACATGAAGATTATCTTCACCCTTTATGAAATTATGTCTAAAATATTTTCCAGTGTCATCAAGCCTGTGGAGTGAAATATAAGATTTTATGGAAGTATCATGATAGAAAAATAAGATTTGACATTATATTCCTGTTGAATACAGCTCCGGCTCTGAAAACACAAGTTGCATGCCAAACACCACACGCACACAAACATTTACACACATAACACAAACACACACCCACATTATCTAAGATGAAATAATTTTAATGAGGCTATCACTGAATAAAGAATGAATAAGATGATTATCCAAGTAAATGTGTGCTTTTGTTTCTCCAATCCTGCTACACAAATGTCAAACTTCTCCATTAGGAGAATGCTTTACATTCTGAGAGTCGATTTCTAATTCATTGTTCTCTTTGGACTCTAATCTTCAGCAACATTCAGAAAAAGTCTTTAGAAAATGGTCTCTTTGGAAAAATGCATAACTTGTTTTCTGCCCATAAAAAGCTGGAGTCCTGAATTTTAAAACAATAGTAATATTTATATCTGTGTTCATTCAGGTTGATAAGTTGACAATTCAGGATATCAAATCTTTGTGGCATATCTTTGAGTCTGCTGATATTCCATTACACTTCCCAAAGCCAAGTATGCATTAATATTTGAAAACATTTTTACATTAAGTTTGCAATGTTTCATCCTTTTGGTCTTGCTACAAACTGTTTGGACCAGCTAGGAATATGTAGTAGACACCATCTTAATTCTATTAGAGTTCTCAATGAAAGATTCCTTGTCACATCATTGCCTTACCAACTATTTGTTGGTTACAGGTGAAAAGAGCAGACTTTATGGGGAAAAATTAAATATACATATTATATATACATATATAATATGTATATTGCTATGATCATCTATTCTTTTTCAAATGTTAATATAAATTTTATTACTAAAATATATCGGGTTTTGAAATGTGTGTCCATAAGTATATTTCATTATACTCTTTTCACTCTTCTTGAATTGACTATATTACAAGGTCCTATATGTACAATATATGTACAATGGATTTTTTTTTTTGTACCAGGGATCAAACACAACCTCATGCATGCCAGGCAGGCGCTTGTGTCCTTGAACTAAATCCCCAAACCCCTTCTCCCAAGTTCTTTTTTTTAAAAAATCCTTATTTTTTCTAATTCTTACCTGCATATAGCCAGAATATATAAACTGTTCACATTTTTAAATTTGTCAAAATTATTTTCAAGAGCTTTTGTTCAGTTTCCTCTTTCAATTCTAATGTCTTTTTTTTTCGCAATTTCCATGAATTTATGTATTATACAAATATTTCAAAAACTTTATCATAATGAATTACATTACTTCCTGCTTAACTGCAGTTTTACTTGCCCCAATTTCCATTACATATTGTGTAGTGCAGTTCAAAAGTGTCTGTGCCTGTTTTGACTCAAGTGAGGGAAACCATATTAGCCTAACTTGGATTACAGTATATTGCTACAAAAGTTCTATTTTATTCTTTGCTTATTGTTGTCAATTTTCCCCACCGTACTTAATTTAAAATTAAAGCTTGTCATAGGTATGTATGTATAGGAAAACTGACAGAACAAAAGAGTTATTGGTGACCTCAGTCTCAGGTACCACAGGTGGTCTTGAAACTCTCAACAATAAAGGGACTCTACAGTACAAGCAAATACTCGTGCCACCTGCTATTTGTTTTAATAATCACTAAGTCCTCCTTTCGTTTGATCTCATATATATGCTTTATTTGTGTTTGTTATTTTAAAAGGCAATCCTTCATCATTTTCTGCATCCTTAAAGAACACTTACAATCTGTACAATAAAGCTCCCACAGAATTAATTTATGGCTTGATATCAATTTTAGATTATACTTATTCACATTATATTTAATTAAATTCTTAAGAATGGAAGTTTGTTTGCCTTTTGGGACAGTAAGTGACTTTTTACACAATTTTTCTTTTTTAAACAGGGAAGTTACCTCTTGTCTCCTGATGATGGGCTTATGTTTTCCTACTCTGTCCAGAGACAGCCACAGAGGACTCTATAAACTTGTATGAAATTATCTGTGTCTATTTATAACTTAACCCTGACTATTTGAGATTTGGCTTACTGAAATGTTTATCTTTCTCTGATTCTGCCTGTGTCTTTTATCTTTGGTAATTTATCAGAATTTTTCAGGATTTGGAACAGAAATAATATATTCCACGGGTAGAAATCCCTGCATCTTGCTGCCCAGCTCCTGTGTGTTTGCTCTTCCGGCTTTGATGGGACATACATTTCATCGGAAAAGTACAACTACAGCCCAACTAACTGCGTAATGGGTTTAAAATTTAGTGTCTTCTAGTTAAACATTTGCATGAATTATTTTTGACAAAAACTTTATTTGTTTTAATAAAATAAAATATTAGTGAATTTTGGCAAGAAACAAAAAAAGTGAAAATTGTAATTACTGTCACTTTTTCAGGGAGATAGTATATCTATGCCATTATTTGCAGTAAAAAATCCTTCAATTATGTATCTCATTATTTCTAAGTAGATTAATAATACTGTCTGCTATGATCAGGTTTAGAAATTACTCGTTATTAACACAGCGATAAAGGATTTTTTTCCTCTTATGCCTCTGTCTTCCAACTTATTCCACCTTCATCCTCTAACACAAGCACAGATACACTTTATCTTCTTTACTAAGTCACTTTTTCTGGTTTTATTAATAATTTTGCACATTATTTTATTTATAAAAATCATTTTTACCAGTGATCCTTCTGGTTCCTTCCCACACATCGCTTTTCTACTCTTCATCCTGAAGTAAATTGTCTTTATTTCAATACATGCTCCTTATCTCTGATGTTGGCTGAATTCAGTTCCCTAATCTTCATCCAAACTACAAAATTTCTTTTGACACATTTGATGTCCTGTGTCCCATCAAACCTAGAGACTTCAGACTTTTCTTTCTCGGCTTTGGTATACATTTTACACTTTGTTTGACTAAAACTATCCTTATATCTTTCATGAAGAATAATGTGGTTAGATCCAGAGTTGTTAATTGAAAATAACATTCTCACATCATTTTAAAATTTTGCTTTACTTTCTTCTAGTTCTCAACATTGCTTTTGAAAACTCTGGTGAGCTTTGGATCTTCTGCACATAATCTGTCTCTGACCTAGAATATCCAACTTTTCTCTATTCTTTTGACTTAATTAAAATTATTCTATTTTATTTTACTTTATTGGGAGGTTATTTGTTCCCTCAGAACTGGGAATTCAGCTCATCCATTAGACTGAGCTACATCCCAGTTTTTAATTATTATTTTAAAACAAGAGCTTGCTAATTTGGCGAGACCGAACTGGAAGTTAGCATCCTCCTATCTCGACATTACTGGGATTAGGCTCACACAACCATATCCAGCTGGGGAGAAATTTTCTTTTAATTAATTTGGTTACTTGAACATTCTTCTGTCTTCTTATTCATATTCTTTTTATTTCTGTAAAGACTTACTTGTCTATACTTTTATTTTAATAATCTAAACTTTTCCATATTTTTAGGAAGAATTTCTCACTTACATTTTATATTTTTAATTAACTGTTTCATTTCAGGCAATATCCAGGAGTACAATCTCCTGGATATTGCCTGAGTGCTATTTTTAAAATGGCATATTAGTTGTTACGAAAACTTTTTTCTTCACTTTTCTAATCTCATAGTACAAAATACACACACGCACACACACACACATGCACACGCACATATTCATTCCTTGATATAAGTGGAGGATTAGTTCTATAGCCCTCTGTGGATACCAAAATCCATAGCTGCTCTACTTCCTTTGGAACAATGGCATAGAATTTGCACATAACTGACACATATCCACCAGTATACTTCAAATCATCTCCATTTATAGTGCTTAATTCAGTGTAAATTCTATGTAAATGATTGATATATTGTGTTATTTAGGGAATAGCAGCAATGAAAAGCCTTTAAATGTTCATTTTAAATAAAATTTTTTCAAATATTTTTCATTCATGATTGGTTGAGTCTTGGATGAAGAGTCAATAGATACACGATCAACTGTATTATAAACAGTTCCATACTGGTGAGTATTTTACTCTCTATATAGTTGAAAGTTCTTTCTTTTGCTTTTCTTTTCTCTCTGAACTAGTTTTGGCTCTTTTTAAAAAAATACATTTTAGAGATTGTTTTCCGAATACATACAAAACGATGTTAGTTTATATCAAAAATGAAACACTGAAATAAACACATGAAGGTCACCGGAAATTTTATGTTCAGGGCTTCCCACTGATGAAACTGTGTCACAGGAGAGCCAGCTCTTTCACTGAGGAACAATGAGATGTCATTTCTTTCTCCCAAGATCTTTTAGCCCAGTTTACCCAGAGAAGAAAATTCTGTCATCTACTGCTCATATCGGGGCATAGTATGAAGAGTTATGGGAAAGTTTTAACATCTTTCAGAATTTATGAGAATTGAGTGAAGTACATTGACCAGGTTTATCACTACTCAGTCTTTTTTTTTTTCACCAACTATTTTATAAAATATTTTCAATTTACATCCTCAACTCTAAGTCTTACTTTTGATAGAATGAGGGAGGCCATTTCCTACCTGCCTAGTGTGTTAGATAAGGCATAACTTCCCTTCCACATTCTTGCATCATCTTCTGCTACACCCTAGTATGTACTGCTAAAACTCTGCATCTCACCCTTTGTCAACAACAGACTGCTAATTTGTTTCAATTTCTGAAGTTTAGTGACCTTAACTGTTTTGCTTGTTACTCAACCTTCTCTGTCTTTACCCTGCCACAGTTGGTTACACTTGAATGATTTTCATCCTAAAATTTAGGTTACCATGTATTTTCCCTCTGTTCAACTTTCATTAAATAGTTGTCAACTAGCCTGTTTTCATTATCCTTGTGTTTTTACACATTTTTATTTCTTTCACTATTGTTTCAATTGGGTTTCAGGAAAGAAAGGACAAAAATGTAATGTGTCAGTGTTCCTTTTCATACATGAAGATTGTTATAAAGTGCAATTATCATAATGACCAGGCACTGTTAAAATTATACTATACACTCAATGCTTTAGAAGGATTATTGAAAAGAGATAAATAAACTGCATTTTCTTTAAGTCCATAGAATTTGGTATTTCACCAGGCTGACTTTAGCCACTTAATATGTCAGCTAAATTTTGTGAAGAAAATATGCTTTTTAAATTTTAAAATATTAGGTAATACATATTCACATTAAAAACAAAAAAGCATAATTGATAATATTGAATAAACACAATCAGAAGTACAATAAGTCCTTTTGCCACTGTCTAATAAATCAAAGTTTAACAATTTTCTTTTACTACATGTGGGCAATATGCTTTTACACCAGTCTTGTTATGGAAATTTACAAGCTGCACCTGCAAAATTTACAGAGTTATCTTCACTGATTTACTGAAGCTTATGCTATTATGAGGCATCGTAAAACTCTGAAAGCTGAAATATTCTGTAATAAATAAATATTCACAGATTTTAATAATGCAGTGCACATAATTTTATCAGATGACAAAAAAATTAAAGTGTTATAATAAACTAAGACCTTATAATTTGCTTTGCACTCATTTAGAACCAGAAGGGTTTCTTAGAAGAATTTAAAACAATATTTTTTTTATTTCAAAGTTCAAATTCTTGAGCAATCTTTCATTAAAATATTATCTTAATTATCATGGCCTAAGTATATCACAGTAGGCTTCATACTCTAAGTATGAATTATAATTGGTGAGTATTCAGGTCTTTTTAACCTAGGCATTTTCATTATTACTCTGTGTGACATGAAACACTCAAGTAGCTCTATGTATGCTCATAGAAGAATTTCTGGCAGCACAACCAGTAAAATATTGTGACTTGGAACAATATTTTGTTTTGTGCCTGACACCTGCAATTGTGAATGACATTCAACTGTTATCATACCATTACAGTTAGCATAAATTTTGGTTTTAAATATTTTTTCCTCAATAGTTTTCATCTGGACTTTCAACTAAAAGTTCACTACTTAGCCACCTCTTCTAAGTTAGACATAAAAGAGAACTTTGAAGTGACTTAATAATAATATTAAAAGTATTATCTAGGTTGAGCCATATCCAGATGCTACAAATTTTTATTCGTAAGTTAGGTTGTTAAATTTTTAAAGGGATTTTAGCTTATTAATTTTTATGCAGAATAGATTATAATTCAAATCTCTATGACTCATTGGCAAGAGAAGTAGAGAAGAGAGATGTGAAACTACTATTTTCTTTTATAAAATGTCTATACCTTCTAATCAGAAAAAGAGCAGAAAAAAAGAATTCAACATCGTTTATTTCAAGTTGTAATTCCTTGATCAAAGGCACCTTTTGGTGCTTGTAAGCGCCTGCCATGCAAAGAGAACTATGAAGATAAACTATGGTAAACTTATATCTGGAGGGCACCTTGAGAGCTTCAGAAAATTTTCCTGTTTCTCCTTTTCGAAGTGACAGTTTTCTTGTCCTTCCCTGTGTGATTGCATATTACATGCTTACTTTCTTTTCCCAAGCTTGAAGAATTTGAAATATAGGTTCAGAGATGCTGGGAAAGGACTTTTCATGTGTCTCTCAATATTTCTGAATGTCTTCATTGATAAAGCACTTAACCATTTTTTACCTGAAATATCTTTTTGAGATTTCGTGTCTAATCAGTAACCTAAAACAGAGATATTGCTACCCTTTGGAGTAAAAGGCAGGTTTACTTCCAACCTGTAAAGTAAGCTTACTTTCACTCCCTGGATAGTTAGCTCTACATGTATAGATAATATCTGGTCTTCTTTTCATTTTCTTGAGAAATTGAATGTTGGGAAATCATGACACGAAATACAGATACTCTGCTTCTATTATTATGTGTGATAAACCATTTTTTTTTGGTCTCTCATCCTAGTGTTTCATGTCTTCTGTCAAATTTCAATAAACTCTCATGGATTAACTTGTTAGATTGGAAGTCAGGTAAAATCTCAAGACATAGGCAATCTTGACAGAAGGATATATTTTCCATTGTTTAAATTTCAATTGCAAGTTACTTCCATCAGAGTAACACATCTACTCTCTTTTGTCTTCATTCACCTTCCTCAATTTCTGATGAGATTCAGCTATGTATCTTGTCTTGCAACTTCACATCTTTTAAATATTGAAAAGAAATGTATTTAATTTATTCTAAGAGAATATATATCTGAAAATAAATAACATCTTGATAATACTAACTTAGAAAGCAGAGCTTTTTTCAACGAAATGAAAAGTCATATGCTTCACAAAAGCTAAATCATATTTTGGCTGTTCAAGTGTGAAATCTGAGAATTAATTTTTATCTTATTTTTCTCTTTGACTTTAAAACCTCTGGTAATAAAAGTTACAGAGAAATTCACACTTTCTTGACAGAAGCATTTGAATATAAGGAGGTACAGGTCAAGCCTTTTTCAATATGGTTTGTGTCAGCATTACAGATCTCGTCAAATTTGAGTCCACTTCATCACAGGAATTTCACTTCTGTTTCCTACATCCTAATGGGATATTCATATCCATGTTAAACTATTCTTTAGGTCTGTAATAGAATTTAGGGCATTAAAATCTGCTGTGAATGCAAGTGGCACCAATTTGATTGCACTAACTCTAATATGTGCTTTGGTGAATATTCATGTTTATTACTTGCATTTAATGACTGCAGATGGGTGGAAAGTCTCACAAGTCAGTACCATGCTCTCCTGGGAGCTAGCAGATGTAACTGATATCTAGCCTTGGGTATTAATAAATTTGACTTGCATTTCAGTTTGAAATAATTATTTTTCTCGTAAGGTGTGATATGTATCTTTGATATTATAATAAATTTCAAGTGTTGGAATATTCCATAACATAAATCTGTATCACAGAGGTTGGCACTACTCTTTGAAGAAGCTACAATTCATTGGAGTTTTAGATATTGTGCTTTAAAATACAATTATATAGGAGGAATGAATTCTAATGCTCTTCACCACAGCAGGTCACAGCAATTTATTATATGCTTTGTAGAGAGTTGTGAGAGATGAGTTTGAGCTTTCCTAGCAGAAAGTGAAATGTTTAAGAAGCAGGGTGTGTTCATTATTCTAATTTGATCACTATGTATTGTATACATTATCACATGGACATTTTATACCTTATCACATCATACATCATAAATATATACAATTACTTTTGTCAA
>RJWT010045863.1:0-11540 GCA_004365215.1 Cuniculus paca
CCTAGGGCTAAACATGAAGGGCGTTGGCAACAGGGTTGCAGAAACCAGTCTGGCTTCCCTTGCCAGGACTTCTAGTTGGCCTGTCAGACAGGATCAGACACTGTCCTCCCCGGTTCCATCTGCTTGCTCTGAAGAGGGAGCCTGAAGTGAGGAGCTGCTCAGGCCTGCTGAGGAGGAGTTGCAGGGGACACTCCAAGGAGAGGGACCTCCCCAGTGGAGCTGTTATCCCCATAGACCCCTCACTCACATCCCTCCTGCTACAGATAGCTGCACATAGGCCCTCTGGCTGTGGACCCAGGCTCTGGCTTGCCCCACTTCTGTGGCCTGTTTCGTCCTGTGTAGGCAGGTGTGCACAGATGCATACACATCCCTCACATGCTCCCTTGTGCTCTCCTCACCTTCCCCCCGCTTCCTCATTCTCTCCCTCACATGCCCTTGCCCTGCCCACAGATACCCACTCGTCACATGTCCTCAGTGTGTTCCCCATCATCATGCACCTCTTCAACCAGATACACACACACATGCAGACACACACACACACACACACACACACACACACACACACACACAGAGAGAGAGAAGAGCAGGTCACCCTCGACCCACCTCAGTTGTCCCTCAGTTCCAAGGCAGGCATGTGCTCACACTTGCCCAAGCATGCGCCTCAGTGCACATGCACACACCTGTATCTATCTTGCCCACACACAACTGGTTGGGGACAGAACCTGGCAGGTGACTAGGCACAACTGAAATCCTGGGAGAGCCTTGCATGTAAGGCAGGGTCTTGAAGGTCAGTCCTATGCTGATCTGGCTCCCTAATAGGTTTCCCACTCAGTTTGCCCTGACTTTTGGTTTCTGGGAGCCCTGAATGATGAGTCCTCTCTAGCCCCTCTTACATTTTCTTCTTTCAGAAGCTTCTTTCTTTCCTGGATCTTTCTGGCTAGGGTGTATTTCCTTCCTGGGATTCAGTTTCTCTCTGTGCTTTCATGCCCTTCTCGGTCCAGCCCTGATCTGGATAGACTTTCACCCTAATTTTCTCCTGTGGAAGCCCAAGTATTTGTTCGCATTCATAAATGAATAGTGTGGCCACCTGGAGGGGCACAGGGCCCACATCCAGGAACTGGCAGGTCTGGTTCATGCTCTGGGTGACAAGCCCCCACCTGTGGAGAAAGGGGAGCTACGGCTTAGATAAGCACAAGGATTCCTCCAGAACAATCAGCATATGATATGAGTCTTAGGTGTTGCCCACCTGCTGTTCCTGATCACTTGACTCACTTCCCAGCTGCAGTGTTGCCTTATCAGATTCAGGTTGATGTGTTACTCAGCACTCTTTTATTTGTAAACGACAGAAACCCAACTGAAATAGGCTTAAGTAGAAAATAAATCAAGTGGCTTGGGTAACTCAGAGGATGTGGAACATTGCTTCTGGGGACTTTGACAGCTGCGGGATTCCCTCTACTTCTCCCTGGACATTTCACCAGTGGTCTTGTGCTTCGTGGCTGCCAACAGTTCCAAAGGCATAGCCTCTTAGGGAGAAAAGCAATCACTCCGCTCCTAGATTGGAAAGAATAAAAAAGCATCCTTGGCTGGCTTGTGCTGAGTCATGTGCCATCCCCAGGACCAATCACTGTTCCTCAGTGATGTTCTCCCATGACTGAGTCCACCTTGGGAATGATGCCACCCTTGTGGTTTGCATGGCCGGACTCTGAAGGAGAAGCAATACCGGAGGGAATTCCTGACTATGGGCTTCTGCTCCCTCCTTGCCCTCCTGCCTGTGGCAGTGGTCATAACAATGCTTTGAGAGGTTGGGGTCTTTCTTGTCCAAGGTATATTAGTTTGAAATCTCCTTGGCCCAGTCCTGGGTCTGAGGCCCCTGCTTGAGGGCCTTAGGAGACTCATCCCTCTGTCCTCACGGGGCTCCAGAGGGAGGAGATGGTAGCTGCTCAGCCTTTTCATGGGTGCTCACCCTAGGACCTTTGGTAGCCATAGTGGCCTTTTGTGCATCCGCCTAGCTTGTCAAGGATCATGTCTGACTCCAGACAAGTTCATGGTGCCACTGGGCAGAGCTCTCCTACTTTCTTCCTTTGATTTCCATGTGGCTCCTCAGAAACGAAGATGCTGCCTCTTCTGGGTTGGTCAGAGTGGGAGGTGGTCTCCATTAAACCCGCCTTAGTAACATGAACACTTCCGGCCTCCAGAATCCCAGAAGGGGACTTCAGAGAGTCAGTTAATGCTGAGAAAGGGTCAAAATCTTCAGACAGGGGCTCACCCAACAGCTGGTTCACTTTCCCCAAAGGATTTTGAGGGTCTGTCTGGAGGAGTTGCCTTGGGCAGATTGCTGACTTACTGGGCAAATAGCAATACGCAAATCACCGCCACCATCATCACCATCGTCATCTGTTATAAGGATGCATGGCAGTAACAGTTGCAAGTGCGCTCTTTTTAACCATTTTCTATGCGTTGGTCACTGCATTAATCTCTTCACAAGTCATTGAGAACTTACACTAGTCCTGTGAGATTTTTGATGGCGAATCAAAGGCTCAATGAGGTTGAGGAACTCTTCTGAGGTCGCACAGCTAGCCCAGAATTCTAACCAAGGTTGTGTGATTTTAAAGGCTCAGTTCTTGCCCATGGCACCAAGTTTTAAAGAATTCAAAACTGGAAATGTCCATTAATAAAAGAACGATGATATGGGATAATCAAATTGTGGAAACTAGGTAGCTGCTTAAAAATGCTATATACCCACATGTCCTGATATGGAATGGATATCTTAGAAATCTAAGACAATGGATAAGACAGAAAGAGCAAGTTGCAAAAGGTAAGCACATTGCAGTTTCACTTATTTATTCTCCTACCACACACAGGAGTGCGGAGTTGTATGCATTCACACACATGCAGACAAAAAGGCCTGAAAGAACTTACTGCATATGCAGTAAGGACTGAAGGGGACTGAATCTGGGTGAGGGCCCAGGGGTCTTCAGCTTGATCTATAATATTGTGACTTCCTAGATGATCTCGGCTTCCTTTTTCCCTGCATAATTAGAGAGGAAACGTGCATCATGGCTATAACAGGAGTCAAAAGAGTCTGGTTGCTTGGCTGTATGTTCTGGCTCTGCCACTTACAAACTGCACGACCCCTGACAAGTCACATGGTCTCTGTTCCACATCTGTCAGTGAGAGGCACCACCACGGCTGTCACTACCACCACCGCTGCCGCCACAGTAATAATACATATATCATAGGCTTTTCCAGCCTTAGCATTACTGCCACCTTACACTTGTTAATCTTTGTTGTGGGGACAGGTCTATCCTTTGCTGGATGTGTGGTAGCATCCCTAGCCTTTACCTACTAGGTGCCAGCAGCACTCCACTCTCCAATCATGGCAATAAAAATGTCCCCTGGGTGGTGAATCACTGGGTTAAAGTGAGTTAGTTCCTGCAAAATGCTTGGGCTGGTACCCAGCGCAGAGTAAACCCTCGCCCCCTTGAATCTGAGAGTAAGAGGGTGAGAGGCATGAGTCTTACTCAACCCAGTCAAACAGGGGTGTATGGTTGGTGCAGGGTCACAATTCATGGCTAGTCGTTGGGGTGCTTGGGCTCTACTTCTATACCTGACCCTCAGTGTTGGAGGACCTTAGGTCCTAGTTCACCACTGGGGGTCCCAGTTTCCTACTCCATGAAACGTGGGGCCTGGCGGGTGGTTTCTGGGTCCTCAGGGAGCCCTCCCCAATCTCACAGAGCCAGAAGTGGCAGGGGCTCAGTGCCCTGCCAGCTCCCCTCCACAGCTGCCTGGCTGCAACTCTGCCTGGCTGGGAATCCTTCTCAGAGGCGGCCCCCTGCCTCCCTCCACAACTGGGGAGCAGATGCAGCGGGTGGCTGCTGCCCAGACACAGGTGGTACCACCTGCCACAAGTTCCTTGATTCTTGATCTTCCTACAATCACTTTTGGCCCCAAAACAATTTGCTGGGTGAAGGGAGAGGAGGGCCTGGAGGAAAAGGAGGAAGAAAGGGAGGGCGGTGGGGGTGGCATGAGGTTAAGAGTGGCCTTTGAAGTTTGCAACCATCTTATAGAAAACATCTTCAGTCATTCTCCATTTGGGTGATGTCAGGAGAGCACATTACCATCCCGAGATCAAATGCAACAGCAAGAATCACTTGTTGCGCACCAGGCTCCAGTCATATATCAAGTATTCCAGGCACACGCAATTCGTAACTTTCCCCAAAACAGATTGATATTTTCCTCTTCCACTTTCTGGAAAAAGACATCTGATTTTGTTTCAAGTGCAGTTTGGGAGGTGGCAGGGAGATTAAACCAGGGCCCATTGTCTGCACAGCACTGGTCCCGCAGCTGGGGGCTGTTCTCCTTTAGGCCCCTTTGTGCTCACTGGGTGAGCCGCACTCTGGCATCAGCCCTGCGACGAAAAGGAAAAGGAAAAGGGAAACCAAGAGACTCTCTTAGGCTCTCCAGTTTAGCCCACATGATAAATAGAGCAGCAGACATTGTTTTTTGTTGTCTTTTTTTTTATCCTTTAATATTCTTATCTTTTTCTTTTGCTTTTCTGCTGAGTTTGAGTTCTCGGTCTCTTCCCAGTACAGATGTGATTAATGTCCAGTACAGCCACTGAAATCGGGAGGCAGAGGTTTTCTTCTAGTTTTGCCTTGCAGATTGTCAAGGCTGGAAGAACCTCACAAATCATAAGGATCAAACTTTCTCCTTTATAGACAAGGAAATGGGAGCCCAGAGAGGGGATGAGACTGCCTAGTGCCACACAGCCTTGACTTCAGGCTATTTAGTCACCCTCTCTTGGAGGCTGCTCTCCTCATCTGTGAACAGAGGATGCAGAGCTCCAGTGCTGCTCCTTTCCGGAACTGATGTGGAAGTCTTGAGAGAGAAAGTCCTCGCAGTAAGTGCATTATCCTAGAGCAAGGTCCAGTCCAGGCCCCCCTCCTGTTAGGAAGGCTGGGAGTGGGGTGGAGCAATGAATCTTTTACAATAATAAATTTTGATAAATAATAAATTTTGATAAATAAAAATGTAAACATTCACTTTATATTTTGATCACAGCTTTTAAACTACTGGGCTCCACCACAGGTCTGAAATCTAACTGGGCATTCCTTTCTCTTCTGTTTCTCTGGCTTGCCTCACGTGTCTATGATGACTGCCCAGAGCCTGGTCATGGGGCAAACCCAGATCAGTTTCTAGGGCCCTGTACAACTGAGGTTCAGTGATGGTCACCAAGTGTCTGGGGAATGAGGGAGGTGGGAGATTCAGAGGCAGAACACAGTGGCATGGAACCAGCTTGGGGAAGAGCTCAGGCCAGTGCTGGCCCTACCCTGAAGTCCCTGGCATGGAGTATCTGCATTCTTCCCTTGCAGGAAGGGGTAGGTGATTGACAGCTGTCCATCCATGCCCCTTAGTCACCCTGCTATAGCATTTGTAGGTGCTCTTGGGGCCAGGTACACACATTGCATTGCAGTGATTTACAAGGAGTGATCACAATATAAAGTGAATATTTAAATTTTAAAATGTTTTTACAGTAAGAGACATATTGCCATTAATCTCCCCTTGAAAGACTCCCCCACAAACACCCTTTTCCCATCAATCTTGCTGCTTTCTGAAGCAGTTATGGCAGTCCTCTTCCCTGTATTCATGTGATCAAAAATTCAGTGAATGCTGTTGCCAAGTGCTATCCAATGAAAAAGTAGATTGGTGAAAACATCACAGTGCGTCCTCATCCACCTTATTCACCAGATCTGGTACCATGCAAATTTTGGCTCTTCCTGAAAGTCAGAATGACTATGAAGGGTAAACGTTTGGAACTGACTTAGAATGTTGAGGCAGCCATGACTGCACATCAAGACATGCAGGAAAGAAGACTTTCAGAACTGCTGCAGAAAGCAGCAAGAAGAATGGGGTAAGTGTGTCTAAAGCAAGAGATCTTGATTTAAAATAACCCTTTACTATGCTTCCATTTGCGTCCCTAAATATGTTGCTTACTTATGCTAGCTTTTGAGTTCTGTACAGATTGGATCAAACTACAAGATTTCCTGTGACTTGCTCTCCTTCCACTGAAAATGGTATTTCTAGTACTCATCCTTACTGTCAAGGCTGTGTTTCATCCATCTTTGCTGGAGAATATCCTATTGCAGGCATACATCACAATATTATGTGTTTTTTCTCATTTTGGGGAGCATTTGGTTTGTATCTATTTTTATTGCAATTATAAAAAGTGCTTCTATGAATATTTGGATATGTGTATGAGTTTCTACACAATATGAATGTTTCTAAGGTTATACATGTGTGTGTATTTGATTTTCCATAAGATATCCATGTAGAAATGGCATTGTTTGATCTTAGAGAATACTCAACTTTATGGGTAGCATTAAATTATTTTAAGTATATGTATAGAAAAAGCTTCCATTTTTAAAAATTATTTGAAAGAGAATGAAAAACAACAGAGAATTTCAAAACAAGATAAGAAATTAGCAATGATTATTATATTGCATGTTGTTGGCTTCAAAATAGTTGCTTAGATCACTAGATATAGGTATGCAAAATTGATCAAACAATATAAGCACTGTTCCTTTCAATGAATTAATAGAATGAGTAGTACAATTATCTTAGCTGTCTTGCATATATATATGTGTATACATATAATAGCTAAAATATATGTATGTATATTTTTTCCTTTCTTCTTTTCTCCTTTTCCACATCCCAGTTGTTCTTTCCTTTTGAGCAGTTTCTTTCCCTTTCACAATATCTATTGTATATTTTGGATCTTATTTACTCTTTCAGTTTTTTACACTAGAGAGACAATATAGTATTGACACCTGCAAGTATCATTTATTGCACTTATGAGTATGGTCTCTAGTTATATTCATTTACCTATAAAAGCCTCATGTTTATCTTTAGAGTTGAGTACTACTCTATTGTATAAAAAATATCACATCTTTTTTAACCATTCCTTGGTTGATGGCCATTTGGGTTGTTTCCCAGATTTTGCTGTTATAAGTTGTGCTGCTATAAGCCTGGGTGCACATATATTGCTATGATATGTTTTTAGTTCTTCTGGGAAGATACCCAAAAGAAGAATAGCTGGGTTGAATGGGACCTCTAATCCTAGTTTTTTGAGGAAGGCCCACACTGTTTTCCACAGTGGTTGTACCAGTCTACACTCCAATCAACAGTGGAGAAAGGTTTTTTTCCCCCACAGCCTCTCCAGCATTTGTTATTGGATGATTTTTTGATGACCCCATTCTTTCTGGGGCGAGGTGGAATCTCAGTGTTGTTTTAATTTGCATTTCTAGAATGAACAGTGATGTTCATTTTTTCATAGATTTATTTGCCATTTGTATTTCTTCATCTGAGAAGTGTGTATTCATCTCAGATGCCCATTGTTGAATTGGGTCTTTGAATTTGGTGGCCTGATCTTTTAAAATTCTTTGTATGTTCTATATAGAAGTCCTTTGTCTGACAGACAGTTGGCTAAAATTTTTCCCAATCCATGGATTTTCTTTTTGCTCTGTTGGTGATTTCTTTTGAGGTGCAAAAACTTTTTAATAGGACGAGATCCAGTTGTTGATTCTTTGATGTACTTCTCGTGCAGTTTGCATTTTGTTCCTGAACTCTTTGCCTACCCTTATGTCTTCAAGATTTCTACCTACTTTCTCTTCCAGTAGATTTAACATTTCTGTTTTAATATTTAGATCTTTGATCCATTTTGACTCTAGTTTAGTGCACGATGATAGGCACGGGTTTAGTTTTAGTCTTTAGCATGTGGAAAGTCCATTTTTCCAGTGCCACTTATTAAAGAGGCTATCTTTCTTCCATGTGAACATGTTTAGCCCTTTGGTCAAAGGTAAGGTGGCTGAGTATGTTGGTAGTTGTGTCTGTGTCTTCTGTTCTGTTCCTCTGATCCTCAGGACTGTTTTTTTTTTGACAGTATCATGCTGATTTTATCACAGTAGCTTTGTAGTATAAATTCAAGTCAGGAACTGTGATGCCTCCTGCTTTGCTTTTGTTGCCCAGGATTGCCTTTATTATTTTGGATCTCTTCTGGTTCCAGATGAATTTTAGGTATGTTTTTTCTAGATCTGTGAGGTATGCTAATGGTATTTTGATCAGGATTGCATTAAATCTGTATAACTGTTGTGGGAGTAAGGCCATTTTCACAGTGTTAGTTCTTCCTATCCACAAACAGGGAATATCTTTCCATTTTCTGAGCGCTTCTTCAATTTCTTTTTTCAGAGTACTATAGTTTTCAATGTGTAGTTCTTTTACTTCCTTTGTTAGATTGATTCCTAAGAATTTCATTTTTGGGGGGTGCCATTGTATTTATTTATTTATTTTTTATTTATTTTTATTTTTAAGAGAACAAAACAAAGCAAAACAAAACAGAATAGGGTCAAACACAATGTATCATTTCAGAACAGAACACTGCAAGCAGTACAGGTTTTCAGAACATAACAACAGGAGATTAACAATGGTTACCCTAGTGTCTCTTGCCTTCTTCAAAATGGTTGTTCATACATTTACAGACAATAAACTCAAACAAAACAAAGTAATATAAAACCAGATAAAACAAAAGAGTGAAAGCATTACAGGCCTTCAAGTCAGACAATGAGAAACCAACAATGGCTATCGTAGTGTCCCCTGTTTTTCAAAAGAGCTGTTCCTATCTTCTCACCTATTGCACTCAAATAGTAGGAAAGGGACTTAAACCAATCAAATCAAAGAATAAAAGCATGGGGTGCCATTGTAAAGGGTGTGGTTTCCCTAATTTCTCTGTCAGTGAGTTTGCTGTTTGTGTACAGGAATACCATTGATTTTTGAGTGTTCAGTTTGTATCCAGGTCCCCTACCAAATTTGGTTGTTAATTCTAGAAATCTTTTGGTACAGCTTTGGGGTCTTCTGTGTAGAGTATCATGTTGAAGTCTCTCTATTTTTTTTGTAATAAGGGTGCCAGGTTCATAGGGCTGATGCAAGAATTCAGTGCAGGCAAAGCTCAGGAATTGTTTATCACAGATCCTACATATAGTAGAGGTTCAGGATGTGTGATATGGAACTAGTTGACTGCACTGCCCACTAAGGATTGGGAGTGTTCTTATTCATCTTCCACAACACATGCTGTTGTTATGCCTCCTGAAAATTTGCTGGAGTCTTCCCTCATGACCCTGTTTTGTTGTTGTTGTTGTTTTGTGTTTTGTGGTACTAAGGAGCAAACCCAGGGCCTTGTGCATGCTAGGCAAGTGCTGTACTGCTGAGTTAACTCCGTCCCCTGGGTCCAGTCCACTGTTAACTTTTTATGTCCATGCCAGGCCTGGTGGCACACACCTGTAATCCTAGCACTCAGGAGACTGAGTCAGGAGGATCGTTGCGAGTTCGAGACCAGACTGGACTACAAAGTGAACTCAAGGCCTGCCTGAATGGCACAGTGAGACCTGGTCTCAAAAAGATAAGGGCCAGGGATTTAGCTCAGTGGTGTAAGTCCCTGCCTGGCAAGCACGAGGTTGTGAGTTCAATCCCCCATGCCAGGAGTTAGGGTGGAGTGAAACTTGTTATGTCCATACAGCAGCTTAGTGGTGCCCCCAATACCCAGTGTCTATCACATGGCCTCAGTTAGATTAAGACCCTGCAATGTACTTCTAGTAGACCACATTTCTCAGTTTTTAAAGGTCTTGTGAACATGCAGATCTGAATTTAGTAGGTCTGGAGAATGTGGAAGATTCTGCATTCCCACCTGCTCCATATTTGATGAAACAAGGGTACAGTCCACTTAAGCCTTTTAGTCAGAATATCCCCAAAACACCCTTCATGTTTGGTGTCAATATGTCTAGACTGACGACAGACAGCAGTAGGACCTTGTGTGTCTCAATGTGAAGAAAAAGAGGATGATGGGGACAGAGGAAGGCCAGTATGGGAAGTGGGCGGGGAATGCTTTTGGAAAGAGTCATGCTACACTAAGTCCTGGGAAAGACTTGAGTCAGCCCAGCTATGGCAGGGACAGCCATGCCCAGAGAGAGGAACCAGACATTGCAACAGAGAAATCTGTAAGTTGGAAAATGTCCTTTCTTTGGTGTAGAGCCAGCTTTCCCTCTATTAATTCTTTCAATGATTTTACAACGAGTTACTCCAGGTGTTATTAGGAAGGGCAGCAAATTTGAGTAACTTCAAAAGCCTTGTGCAGTCTTTATCAGATTATTTAGAGTAAGGGTCTAGGGAAGCATCTTTCCACTAATTGGTGCTTTATGGCTTTGTAGGAAACTTCCATTTGACCCACTTAATTCCCCTTGAAACCCAGGAAAGCCCCAGCCGCATCCAGTCATGTTTAGGCCTCAGGCCCAGGAACTAACCACCAGAGTGATAGTGCAGGGGTACAAAAATGATGCTGAGGAACTGTGCCCTTTTCTCTCACCCAGAAAGATGCCCTCCTACCCTAACTGTTCCTAGATAAAATAATTTGCTTTTCAAAGCCAATAATTTCTTAGGAGGTTCCAAGACCAGAGTGTTTCACTGAAACTACACAGAGACAGAGCTCCTACTCTGCTGCAAGCCCATGATCTGGGATTTACTCTAGGACCTGAGGTCCTTGCCTTTGTTTAAAGGGGAGACTAATACTTCTCTCTCATCTCTGTCTTTGCCGTTGACAGCCAGACACCCAGGAAAGCGTGCAAACACAGTTATCCATGGCTTGTTACCAAAGATATTTATCACATCTCAGTGCCATGGGAGATACATAAATGCGCCTAAATGTGGCATTTTTGTTCAAGGTAAATATCTCCAAGCAGTGCCTGACATCAGTAGAGTGACTCAGATTTTCCAATACTGAAGCCCAGATCCACACATCGAAACTGCTAAAACGATGCTCTATGATGCGTGAGTTCAATCTGGCATGTGGCTCCCACACACATTCCTACACATACTTACCTTGAATTCCCACACAACACTCACCTTGGATGTCCCTAGGTCCTTCAGCAGGAGGGGGTTTACATAGTTTGCTTAGGGACTCCAAGAATGAGAGGTTCGGCTCTAGCTATGCCAACAAGAAGCCATACATTCCCAAGGAAAGTGCTTAACATTTTTGCATGGCATTATGATTACTTGAAAAATAAATGGCAATTTTCAAACAACGTGCAATGCAAAAGACCCTGGGCCAAACATCCTCAAATGGAATTTTGGTATAGGATAGATAAAATCCAGGCTGACCTGTTTGAAGTAGTGTTGGGGGCATCCCAGGTTACAACTTGCTGGACTCCTTCCCAATTACAAAAGCCCTGAAGGTAATTTGAAGAACCTCAAGTGCTTCAAGATTTAGATACCTTAAAATCCTCTTATCTTTGATGCTCTGCAGAGTTACAGGGAGATGACTGGGTTAGGGATGTAGGCTGTCATGGGCTAAAGTACCCCATCTGTTTTTTTAGCTTCTCACTGCTGGGACAAAATACTCAAACCCATTAGTGAAAGGAAGAAAGGTTTATTTTAGCTTGCAGTTTTTACAGGTTTCCATCCATAGGCAGCTGGTTCTAAGGCAGAAAGGTATATCA
>RJWT010045864.1:0-11583 GCA_004365215.1 Cuniculus paca
ATGATAGCCATTCTTTCTGGTGTGAGATGGAATCTCAGTGTTGTTTTAATTTGTACTATGAGACCATATTTTTAAATGAAATAAATTGTTCAAATTAAAATAACTATTAGACAGTGTTGCTCTATACCATATATGAAAAAAAATCTTTAGGAGACGCAAACAATATTGAATAGGAAGGAAGATCCTAAATATACTTCTAATGCTTTGACCTAATAATGCCAGTGTAGAAAATTAATCCTAAGGAAACAAGTTATATATACATTGAAATATATATTATATGATCACCTGTGATGGCAAAAACCCTGGAGACATCCCAAGTATGTAATATAGAACATTACATTCAATGATGAAAAAATATACAGTATTATTCGAGTATACATAGACTGTGTACTAAAATTGACCACATGATGTGTCTTAAGTTAAACTGCAAACTATTTTAAATGACTGAAAGAATAACTTTCTAAGCAGAGCAGAATTACTGTAGAAATCTGTAACAAGAGCTGACTAGAAAAGTTACCAAGTGCTTTACAATTAAGGTGTAAAATTCTAGGTAACCTTTGAATCAAAGAAGTAAACACAATGGCTAAATGATAGTGAGGAAGTGGCAAGCTAACACATGTGCAAACAGTCATATGGTGCTCAGGGAAATAACTGCCAACCTAGAATTCTTTAATCATCAGAAAGACCATCAATATGAAGGTGAAATAAATATAAAAATGCAATGCCTAGAAGAAAATTTATATTCTTAAATGAATATATGAGAAAAGAAACATTATACATCAGTGATTCAAGTTTTTATCTAAAAAGTTAGGAGTATCAACAAAAATACAACACAAATTAGTTTGAAGAAAGTAGAAATAAGATAATAATAAAAGTAAATGCAGTAATAAGAGACATTGCAAATAGATTTATGTCATTTTCAATTAAAGAAATTCTTTGAAAACATAACTTACCCAATAAGAAAGAGCAATCAGAATATCATATATACATAAAAGAAGTTAAATATTTTATTTTAAAACTCTATAAAAAGTAAACTCCTGACCCAAATAATTTGTTTGGTGAAGGCTAACAAATATTAAAGGAAGTGGTAACTCCAATTTTATGTATGCTTTTCCAGAAAATAGGAAAAGAAGCTTTCTTTTTTAGTCTTCTTTTGTGGTTAGGAAAACCTTGGTTGCTTAATTACTTAAGGAAATTATAAGAAAGGCAAAATATTTAGAATGATCATATATATAAATTCTAAATATCTTAGCAAATTCAATTTAGTAATATATAAATGGAAAAGGTATCATAGCCAAAATGAATTTTATTCTAAGAATGTTAATGATGTTTTATCATTAATAATCAAATTCACCACATTTACAGAAAAGTGGAGGAGAATAGTTGAGCTTGATAACTATTGAAAAACTTGATAAAACACACTTTTCTTCGTAACAAAAACTTAGCAAACTAAGACAAGACAATTTAGTAGTGGCTTATTGAAAACATTCTTTCTGAGATTAAAGGTATGATTTATATCCTGCTATCATTACTTCTATTAAAACAATAATAGAGATCTTAATGGAGGCAACAAATCAATAAAAAGAAACAAAACACATATTTTGCAAAAGCCTGAAGTGAAACAGTCATTATTCATAGATGACAGGTCTGTGTATATGGGGAGGGGGCGGGGATAGCGTGAGGGACAAACTAATAGAATTAATAAGTGAATTTAACCAGTTTGTTGGCTTCCAGGCCAATATATAAAATCAATTGTATTTTGTACACTAGCAGCAAAAAAATTGAAAATGTAATAAAAATTAAAAACTAATCTACATTAGTATAAACTACTATGTAATTCACACATAGAAAACTGTATTCAGTGATAGATGTTTAAAAGCTCTAAATTGAAAATTATAAAGCTTTTTCATGAGAAATTTAAAAAACCTAAATAGTTTTTTTCTTTTTCATGAATTAGAAAAATTATTATTTTCAGTTTTAAGTTCTTCCCAATTAATTATAAATAAAATACCAATTAAAATCTCACTGTAGACATTGACAAACTGATTTTTAAGATTTATAAAAATTTTCAAGAGCTCAAAAATAGTCAAGGAGATCATTAATAGAAAAAAGATGGAAGACTTACATTTTCAAATATCAGGACATATCATAAATTATTAAAATTAAGGCAGACTGAAGCTTGCAAATGTATAGATAAAAATACCAATGGAGCAACACAGAAAGTCCCCTATCTCTACAGTTACCTAATATTTCACAAAGATGAGACTAAATTATAACATAGGAAAGGTGTTCTTTTTAATTAAAAGTGCTGCTATTTGGATAGCCACTTAGGAGAAAATGAGTTTATGTATATATATGTATCTTACATGAATAAATTTCAATTGGATTTTAGGCCTAGTTGCAAAAATCAAACAAAAACTTTTATCATTATCTCAGGTTGATAAACTTTGGTTTTTGTTTATATTTTCTGAGACATTGCCTTACTATGCAGTTCAGGCTGGCCTCAACCTTGCAATCCTCCTGCCTCAGCCTCCAGAGTGCTAAGTTTGCAGATATGCACCACCATGCCTGGCTACAAAGTTTTAAGTGGGAAACAAAATGCAACAGTCATAAATGTTAATTTCAACAAATTAAAGTTAAGACTTTCCTACTCATGGAAACATACTATTAATAGAGTGAGAACATAAACCACACAACACTGAATATATTGCTTATATGTATATTATATGTGTATATGATATTATTCAATATACAGTAATACCTCAGTTCACAAATGCTTCTGTTTGCAAATGGTCCAGTTCACAAACAAAAGTGTTTGGCAAATTTTACTTCAGTTTGCAAACTCTGCATTGATTGACAAATGGACCATACCCATCTTCCCCACACAAACACACACAAAGCCATCTTTCCCAAAGTCAAAAACAAATTAACTTCATAAAATGAGGTACCACTGTATATTGTGTTAATATATATATACTCAAATCCAGAATATATAAAGAACTAAAAAATTGAAAAATAAATAACACAATGTAAAATAGGCATGTGACTGTAGGAAAACAGCCACTGGCACGAATATAAATTGTTACAATCACTTTGGAAAGATGATTGGGAATCTCTTCTAAAATGAAAAATATGTATAGTCTATGAACCAGTAATTTCACTCCTAGATATATTCTCAGTAGAATGGCATGCACAGTTCACCTATAAAGAGAGTTTGCTGTATTGTTTGAAATAGTTCCATCCTGTGACAACAGTAGTGGTCAGTAAAGGACAATAATGTGATTTCAAGATGGACAAAAGACTTAGATAGTGAAATGGGTAAAATTTAGTATAGTCATACAATAAATGCTATGAAACAATCATAAGCCATGGCTACAAGCAAGGAAGGGTGACTGTTAGACTTAATATTGAATTTAATATTTAATTATACACAGACACAGAAGAGCCCAGTGTCTGATTCCTTTTGTATTATGAACAAAAATACAAGCAAAGTGAGTCTTTGCTTGTGGAAATCAGAATGTCAGCTAACTGGATGGAGAAGATATTACAGTTAACTGAAGCATCTGGGTCACTGGGTAATGTTTTGTAACTTGAACCTGGTGGCTGCTTACAAATTTGTTAAAAATTCATGAAACTCTGTTAGTATTTGTGGAATTTGCATGAATATTATATTTCACGAAAAGTTTAGAAAGTAGATTCTGAGCAGGCGTGCATGTGAGTGTGTGTATGTGTTTGCTTGTCATGATGGCTCACCATAGCTATGCATTGTAGGAAAAGGACACATGCAGAGCAAAATAGGAAATAAATTCTCTGGCAATTTGGTTATAGTAGGGCCATATCAGTCAACACTTACTAGAGAAACAGTTAATAAGGATCCACAAAGTAGTTACACAGTAGCCACCCACAGCATCAGGCATGGAAGAGTGCGAAAGCCCTGTCTGCCCTGGAATACAAAGGACCCAGGGTCTGAGACCTGGAGCTCACTGCGGAGTCTGTGCAGTTCCACAGTGAGAGACTGAAGGTCTGCGCTGGAGGCTGAAGAGTTTGCACTGGGAGCCAGGTGATGACGTCCACAGCAAAGGTGAAGACTGGAGCTCCTCCAAAGAAACAGAACTGAGCCTTCCTTTTTCGTTTCCCTTTTATTCCGTTCGTCTATCTTTAGCAAACACCCAGAACTATGCTGATCCAATTTAGTTGGGCATTTCTTCCTCAAATTGACACAATCAGTTAACTGTCACAGGGCCATGAGTTTTGTGCTGTTTAGCTCACAAAAGACTTCTCTATACAATAATTTGATTCCTTTTCACAACAACCTGTTGATGAGGAATTATTCTCTTCATTTTGCTTTTTTATGAAACTGACACTCACAGGTATTGGGTGATATTTCTAAGAAAACAAAGCCAAGAAGCTCAGAGCCACCTATCCTTTACCTTACCCCACTGCTAGAGAATGACAGGAGAATGTGCTAAGGCCGGGATGTTTGTATCATGTAGAAACTTTAAGAAATGAAGTTGTTTCAGGAGTGATGAAGTTATAAGGGTTCTACCCTCATGAATGGGATTAATGTCCTTATAAAAGTGATATCAAAGAGATGTCCTTCTGCCACGTGAGGACACAGCATTCTTCCTTTCTGGAAGACATAACAACAAGCAACCATCTTGGAGGTAGACGAGCAGCCCTTACCAGACACCAGATTTGCCTGTACCTTAATCTTGGACTTACCAGCTTCCAGAACTGTGAGAAATGAATACCCAGTTTAAGTTATTTTGTCATAGCAACAGGAATGGATTAAATTCCTGAAACTGCCTTACAAAATTGGTATTATCATCCTCATTTCACAGAAGTGGCTCAGAAGTGGCATGTGAGTATTTAATCTGGTAAGTGGCCAAGGCAGTATCTGAACATGGATCTATCCTCTCTGATACACATTTCTTTCTATCAAATGTAGTTACCTATATGTAGTATAAACAATTCAGTTGAAAGAATTCAGATAGCAGGAAGATCACTGCTGGCTAGGTTGATTGGAAGCTGGATTTAATAGGAGTTCGTGTGTTTTTTAGAATGATTCACAAACTATATTTGGTAAGAAAAGAGTACAATGAGAAATAAAAAGCAAACATGGGAACAACAAATAATAAAAATGTTGAAAAGTAACCTTATTAGTAATCTTGCATTGCCAAAAAAACACACAAATTATTTTCATCTGTTTCCCATTTATTAAGCCTATTTCTGAAGCAATAATTCCATTTGTTTGTGTCCAAATATTTAAGCCCTGATATGTACAAAACATCAGTAGGACCCTCAAGGTTCAGACTATAATTTTTATAGCTATGTAGTATTATCCTTTGACAGTATATTTTTCTAGATATGAAGAAAGCTATTTTTCAAGCTTAAAGATGTAACTAAATTGAAAACAGTCCTCTATATTTAACTTAGTCAAAAATATGAACTGTGAGCAAATACCATAATCCTACATTGGAGGGAAAACATAATCTAAGGGAGAAAAACATTTGGGCTTACTCCTGGGATTCTGAATCATTAACTGTTCAGGTGGCTTTTTATTAGATCCTGCTCTTAATTAAGAGATCCATGCAGTCTTAAGCTTGGATTTCAAAACTCACTAATAATTGCCCTTAAAAAGCAAACAAAAGGAACATTTTGTAATCAAGGTGGTGTGTCTGTAAAGACTTGAAAAGTCAAAAGATCTTTCTCAGTTCTTCATGCATCTACTTGAGTTTTCTAGTGGTTGTGTTATTGGGCGAACATGTCACTGATTTTAGTTCCAAGTAAAGCTTTTCTGCTTGCGGTAATACTTGCTTCCCTTTAGAATGGTGTGAAAGGTAAGAGTCAAAGGAACTTGGGCATTTGGATTATACTCTGTGGAATTAGTACCTTTCACGTCAAGGTAGTTTCTTACAAATGCTATCGTTACTAGTTGCATCCTAAGGCAAATTCCAAGAAAAGAAATCTACTTTGCTCTTGCCCAACAAATTGCTTGGAGTTTGCACAACATTCTGGGTACAAGAACACCACTTGAGATATATTCTGATAGGTCTTTGTAGCTCCTGAGCATAGTAACTGGGACACTCAATTTAATTAAGAATGCCACTGAGTGCTGAGGATGTAGCTCAGTGATAAAGTGCTTCATTAACATGAATGAGGCCCTGGGTTCCATCCCCAACACTAAATAAATCAATAGACCACTGAAAGAAGCAAATGAATAAAAATAGGTTAAAGTTCTTTTCATAGCACTACTATGACAATGTTAAGCTCTATTACATAATCAGAAAGAATTAAAATGGTAAAATCAGCCTAAGATTTCAATTGGTAATTGAATAGTGGTCAATGAAAATTTCCTGGAGAGAGACCTAGGCAAACACTCTCTGGTGAAAAAGACTACAGGGAAAACTCAGGAAGGTCACACGACCCTCATGGTATAATGCTGCCCCCAACAGTTATGGCTGAAGTATAGAACACTTCACAAAGTCGAATGACATCTTTGCATAGGGGCAATGCTAATCTTCTCTGTATTGTTCCACTTTTAGTTTATGTGCTGCAGAAGCAAGCACCATCCCCAGTTCTTGGTACACAGTAAGCACTTGATTGACATCTGTTGAATGACTGAAAGGATAAATGAATAAACTGAACATTTAGCATAAAAAGCTGGTTGAAAGTAACAGTTTATCTATGGCATAGTTTTTTCATTCCACAGTGAGGTCCCACTGACACACTAGTTAAAACGTGAGAAGTACTGAGAAAAGAACAAGGTAACCACCAAATCTGGAAAAACAGAACATTCCAAGCATGTCTTTGCTTTAGAGGGTGTGCTGAGGTGTGTGTCAGAGCCCAGATGGTAATGGCGTATCAGACAAATGGTGCCTGCTCAGCTCCTAACACTTGGGGCTTCAAAACTTTTGTCCTTTCTGTCAAGACTGGTGTTTCTGGAAATTCTTTTTTGAGCTGTTTACATGAATAAAATGATTTGTTGGGATAATTAACTGTACAATGATACAAAGTATTTTAGGCATCACCTGCTGTGGAAAGAAGGAATAGTTGCTTCAGGTCACTGTAAGAATTTCTCTTTTGGTGTTGCGGGAACACTGCTCTTCCAGTACTTTCCATTCACAGGATCTGCCGATAATAAATCTTATCTCTGGTGTCATGGACATTTGGATCCATGTGCTTATACAGTCACACATTTCTAAGTCATCATGGCTAGTTGGATGATTGTATCAAAAAGGTATTGATTAATGAGCCTCTGGCAATCCCAAAAGAAGTTTCTAATGAACTGCAAGAAGGTTCTACCTGTGACCTTGTTCATTTTATCATCTACTCATGGAGATGAAAGTTGGACAAATTTTAGTAATATAAGGAGTGATCAAAAGATATGCTAAATATTTAAATTTAAAAACCTTATTATAGTAAAGGACATGTTGCCAAGAATGATTAAATGTATTCAAAGTGAAGGTGTTAAGGTTTGTACATAGATGGCCCCCTCCAAGCCTCATGTAGTCAGGGAAGTGGCTGAACCTAGCATTTGTGGTTGACTCGTTGTCTAGTGCTGGGATTAGCAGTGTGAGCTCTGCACCAACCCAGGGGTGGAGCCGACATACAATGTAAGGTTAGAATAGGGGCGTTTTTCCCTCTTTGGCGTGGTTTGCTCTTACTGCTTGCAGCCACCATGAACGGCAGCATCTCAGCCCCACCACCCTGCCTTGGAGTCAGCTAAGCATGGACTAAAAGCCCCAAAACTGTAAGAAATAAACCTCTCCTTCCTTCACTTTGGGTGTCAGGTATTTTGTCCCAGCAACAAGAAAAAAGTAACCAAGACAGAATTTGGTACCAGGAGTGGGGTCATTGCTGTGACCATACCTGACCATGTGGTTCAAGAGCCTTTGGGAATGGCTTATGGGAAGAGTTTGGGAAGGTTTGGAGATGTCATCTGAATGCATAGAGCTGGAACAGCTTAGGCTGTTCTGTAGGGGAGATTCTGGTCAGAGCTCAGGAGATCAGAAGGCTGATAGAAAGCCTGCCAATGAAGACCAGGCTTGGGAGGTTTCTGTTGGGAAGAAGGACTGCATTGGTTGTTGGACTCCACACGATGTGTGTTATGGCTTGGCAGAAAGTTTGCATTCTGCTCGTGTCCAGAGACTTTGCCTGAGACTGAGATTAAGGGCAGTGGCCTGATTAATCTGGCAAAGGAAATTTCAAGGCAGTCAAATGTTGAGGCAATGGCATGGCTATTGTTGGGGGCTTTTAGCCAGATTTGTGTTGGAACTCAAGAGCAAGGAGCCCAACATGATGATTTAAAATGTGAGTTTGGTCAGAAAGCTGTGGACTGTGAAGATAGAGCTAAAACCTTGATTGGTGAAAAGGAACAGAATACAAAAGATGGCCTACAGGCATCACAGGAAGAGGCAGTGGGTCTCCACCCTTTACAGCCTCAAAGATACAAAAGTAAAAGACTTTGCCCTGGGGAGAAAGCTGCAGAGCGCCACATTCCAGAATGGTGACAGAGGCCACGGGAGGTTCCAGACTGGTATGACATAGAAAATCTGTTCCTTGTGATCAGGTTCAGAGTGCCCAGCAATCCAGGCACTTGACCTCTATGGCCAAGAAAGGGGAAAGCCTGGCTACTGCTCCAGCCAACAGCAGACCTTGGCAGCATCCATGTGACACTGGTTTTAGGTGCATGGAGAATGCACACGTTCTGAAGTTAAACAGGCTTCCACCCCGATTCCAGAGGCCCTATGAGGCCAGGCAGTGTGCCCCTAAGAGGGCAGTGTGTGAAGCTGTGAATGTGAAGCCAAAGGTACAATGGGGATCACAGAAGTTTGGGAAAGCCAGGAACATGGATCATCTAAGGAAAGCTGCAATGGGGGTGCAGAGCCAGCACAAGAGAGATGCCATGGGATTGGTGACTACTAGAAGTGCCATAGGGGTGGAACCACACAAGACCTTTGGAGCTCATAATTTGCCACAGATTGCTTCAGATGCTGGACAGACAGCTACAGGACTTAACATTTGCCCTGCTGGATTTTGGACTTACTTTGGTTCCAATGCTTTGTATTCCCGTTTGTAATTTTTGAAATGGTAATGTCTATCTTGTGCCATTGCATGTTGGAAGTGTTTAACTTTGTTTTCATTTGCACAGAGGTTTGCAGCTAAGCATTTGCCTTAGATATCAGAGGAGACTGGGGACTTGGACTTTTCAGCAATGCTGAAACTGTTAGGACTTTGGCAACTCATGCAGATGGACTAAATGTCTTTTGTATAAGGGACATACATGAGTCTTTGGGGGGCCAGGGGTGGAATGTTAAGGTTTGTATATAGATGCCCCCCCAAGCCACATGTAGTCATGGAAACGGCTGAATCTAACATTTATGATTGATTCACTGTGTAGCACTGGGATTGGCAGTGTGAGCTCTGCACCAACCCAGGGTTGGAGCCGACATACAATGTAAGGTTGGAATGGGGGCATTTTTCCCTCTTTGGTGCGGTTTGCTCTTGCCGCTTGCAGCTGCCATGAATGGCAGCACCTCAGCCCCACCACCCTGCCTTGGAGTCAGCTAAGCATGGACTAAAATCCCCAGAACTGTAAGCTAAATAAACCTCTCCTTCCTTCACTTTGGGCATCAGGTATTTTGTCTCAGCAACAAGAAAAAAGTAACCAAGACAGAAGGGAAGTATTTTTAAGGGGATAGGTGGCAGCAAGTCTTCTATTGTAATAGATTTTTTTTAAAAATGTAAACATTTGCTGAATTTTTGATAACGTCTTTTATATGTTGGATAAGAAATTATGACTCTAAATTTCAATAGGCTGCAAAGATGAGTTGAAATTCACTAAGTATAAATGATGTCATAAGTTCAGGTAGCCACTATGACAAAGTACTAAGAGGAATATCTGATATTACATTGCAATTTACATAAAAATAGAATACAGGATTCAATTAACTTCTGATAAAAAAGGAAAATAGAACAATAGATACTAATACTACCTATTCATCGTTCTGTGGTTTTCCCTTTTGCAGTTTCAGTTACAGATGGTCAAACCTGATCCAAAAATATTAAGTAGAGACTTGAAGAACCAATTTATAAAAGTCTTCATTTGCATGTTGTTCTAGGTAATGTGATGAAATTTCACACCGTCCTGATATCCTACCTGGACCATGAATTATCCTTTTCTGTCCAGTGTATGCACAATATATATGCTACCTATTCAGTTTGAATGTCATGGAACCACAGTGCTAGTGTTAATTTACTGAATAAATGCTTAAGCTTAGCGATGCCAACAATTTGGATATACCAAAGGGAAGCTACAAAGTGCTTCCCTAAAGTGAAAAGATAAAAGTTATTGACTTAATAAATGTTATGGTTGATACATTGTGTCAACTTGAGAAGTCTAGAAGCTTAACTAAGTAACTCAGCAGCTCTATATCCTGGGATGTAGAGGACCAAGCCATTCATTGCTCTAGGATGTTGTCCATTGTGTCAATTTGTGAAGGTCAGATGTTTAACTAAGTGATTTGGGAGGGGGTCAGGGTCCTTACTTTGTAATATCCTCAGCCTGTGCAAGAGGAAAGCACAAAGCTGATGTGAGTGCTACACCCACCCGAGGGGCATAGCTGCTTACAATATAAGGGAGGAAAAAGAGGCTTGTTCTCCTCCCCTTTTGCTCTTGCTGCCTTTGCTATCATCTGCCGCCTTGAAGTGTTGTTCCTGTGCCATGCCACCTTGCTTTGGAGACAGCCAGTTATAGACTGAAACCTCCACAGACTGTGAGCTAAATAAACCTTTCCTTCCTTAATTTTGGGTGTCAGGTACTTTGTCTCAGTAATGAGAGAAAAAGTAACCAAGACAATAAGGAAAGAAAAAGTAGATGCTGAGATTGCTAGCACTTGTAGTAAGAATGAGTTTTTCACTGTTAAAATTGCGAAGAAAAAAAACCAGTCATCCTGATTTTGTGCCTCAAACTATAGGAAATATAGCACAGTACATACGAGCTCATTAAAGATGGAAAAGGCATCAAATTACAAGATTTGGTATCATCAATGGTGTCAGGCATTCACCAGGAGATCTTAGAATGCAGGCCATTCTGACCATGTAGGCAAGAGAATAAGGGGTATTTACTGTGTTCTGTGGTGGACACCTGCAGGTTCATCTGTCCAGTTTACCTGGTCTGGTACTTGCTTTTTTTGCTTGTCTAAGTGGTTACAACAGAAGCAAGTAAGTCACAGTTGATAGGGCCAGGAGTGGACATTTGACATAAGAATGAAAATCTGTTATAGAAGATTTTAAAATCAGAAATGAGAGTGATCTAGGTCTCCTGGGAAGCCTAGATCTAAGAATAAAGCTTTAGACTTTGAGGAAGCCGTGTCTCCCACCACTTGGACAGAAGACTCTGTCCTGTGGAGAGGGGAATAGAACTGAGACATGGAAAGAGAGACTCTTGTCTGATTTTAGATTTCTTTAATCAGTTATTCCTGTGGCCCAGCTACATTCCTCTTCCCCAGTAGCATTCCAGTCCAATCACCTACTAGAATGTAATAACTTCCCTTTTAACTCAAACTTGTAATGTCTCTG
>RJWT010045865.1:0-11548 GCA_004365215.1 Cuniculus paca
TTTGATGGTGGTGTTCCATTTTTTTACATCTTTGGTCATTTTCTACTAGCTCTTTTATTACTGAGAGTACTGAATCTCTGATTATATTTGTGTAGTACTCTATTTCTCCTTTCACAGATTGTGTTCCACTTAATATGAAGTATTGCTATTGGTTGCATATGTATTTAAAATGGTTATATTTCAATGATAATTCAAATCTGTTATTATGTACTAATCTTTCTTGTCCCTGCTTTTTAGTTATAGAGTCTTTGTCTTCTATTAGTATATCAACACTATTAGTACATCAATAGTGTTGGTATGAATGAGTATATGCAATTACATCTGTGTATTCATTCATATTTTCAGTTATTTTTATTTTTCTGCTAAAAACCTATTTCTATTACTATATGTAAAAATTACTGTTTAACCTACTAATATCATTACATGTAAAATTACTGTTTGTATAAATTTGATCTGTAGTGTTTTCTTCCTTTAATCTTTCCTGACATCTGTCTTTTCCATTGATATGTTAAACGTAATTGAACTTAATGTATTTTTTATGTTTGCATTTGGAACTATCTCCTCATTATTTGTATTTTGTTCAATATATTTAGGCTTCCTTTGGTTTTCATTGTCTGTCTTCTTATTTTAACAATTCTAGTATTTTTGTTTTTGTTTTTGTTTTTTTGTGGCAGGGTCTCACTATGTAGTCCAGTCTGGCTTTGAGCTCACTATGTAGCCTAGGCTGGCCTCAAACTCATGGCAATCCTCCTGCCTCAGCCCCCTGAATGCTGGGATAACAAGCATGTGTCACCACACCCAGCTTGCCACTCTAGTATAGTAATGCAGTGTCTCATGATTTTCATTTAGTCTTTGTTCTTTATATTTCTGTATAGACTTTTAGTAGTTTATCTAGAGATTATATGACAACTTGTTAGTTTTGCACAGATTATTTAGAATAAGAATTTGACTACATTAAATGGAGGATAGCTGCTCACCATCACATGTGTCTCTTTACACCTCCCTACAGTGATAATCTCATCAGAAAATATTGGCTCTCTTCTAGTATGTTGAGTTGTGAAAAAATATGCATTACAAAAAACTTACCATATCAACTCTTTTTTAAGTTGTACAGTTCACTGGCTGTAGTTACATTACTATGTAACCTTGACCATTATCCAATTCCAGAACTTTATGTCCTCTAAACTTAGACCTTATACTCATTAAGCCTAAGTCATCTTTCCTCCTTCCCTCATTGTTCTACTTCCTGTCTCTGAATTTGACTACTCCACTGCAGGCTAAATAAGTGGAGTTACATAATACTCATCCCTTTGTGTCCAACTCACATCCCTTAGCACAATGTTTTTAAGGTTAATTATTGTTACAGCGTATATACCAGTGCATCATTAATTTTTATGCCTAAATATTATTTCAGTAAATGAATATAAGATTTTTCTGCTTATTCATTTATCTGTTGATAGACATCTGGGTTTTTCCCACTTTTTAGCAATGTGAATAGTGTTGGTATGAATGAGTATATGCAAACTTTTGTGTGGACATATCTTTTCAATTCTCTTGAATATATAACTAAGAGTGGACTTACTGGAGTAACTGCTTAACTCTTGAAGAAATGCCATACGACAGCTTACCGTTTTACTATCTTCTTTAGAAAAATGTGTGTTCAAGTCCCTTGCTCATTCTTTGAGTTTTTATTATTGAGTTCTTTCTATATTCAAGACATAAGACCTCCACTGAATGTATGAATTGCAAACTCTCAACTTTATTTTCTTTGATTTTTCATGAGTTTGATGTTACATCGTAGACTCCTTTGTAAAATCCGGTCATGAAGATTTCATCCATATGTTTTCTTCTACTAATGTTACAGTTTTTATGATTTTGATCTATGTTGAGTTAATTTTTGTGTACAGTATGAATGTTTTATGATATCACTGTTCAGTTGTGCTAGCATCACCGTATAGAAGACTATTTTTACTCTAATAAGTGGTTGAGGACCTTTGTAGAAAATAAGTTGACCCAGCACTTGGGAGGTTGAGACAGGAGGATCGTTGCAAGTTTGAGACCAGCCTGGGCTACAAAGTGAGCTCAAGGCCAACCTGAGTGACATAACAAGACCCTGTCTCAAAAAGACAAGGCCTGGGGATTTAGCTCAGCGGTGTAGGCCCCTACCTGGCAAGAGCGAGGTCATGAGTTTGATCTCTGGTGCTAGAGGGGTGGCAAAGAAAGTAAGTTGACTGTGGATGTGTTGGTTTGTTATAGCTTTGATTTAAGATGTCTCCAGAAGCACATGTGTTGAAACTTGGTTTTCCATGCAGTGCCCAGAAGTGTAGGTCTTTAAGGTGGTTGGATACTGAGTGCTCTGAATTTATGAATAGATAAATCCAATGATGGATTCAAGATTTGGTGGAATATTAGGAGGCAGTGGAAACTTTGGAAAGCGGGGCCTAGTTGGCCAAAGCAAAGAAATAGATCACTGGGTATGTATGTAGGATTAGATGATGTCATAAAGGTGAAGGCCTCATCTAATGGAACTTGTTTCCTTATAAAAGAGGAAAATGCAGCAGAAGAGCATGCACATAGGAGAAAAGCCATGCGATGACATAGTAAGACATTAGACATATGCAAACCAAGGCAAGAGCCCATGCTGTAAACAGCTGCCCATGGCGCATACAGACTGTGAGAAAATACATTTCTGTTGTTTAACTCACCCAGTCTATAGCATTCTGTTATGGCAATTTGAGGAGACAACTGCTTTTTTTTTTTTTTTTGTACCAGGAGTCGGATTCAGAAACCTGTAATTGCCAGGCAGGCGCTTATGCTGCTGAGCTATATCCCTGGCTCCAGCAATTGCATATTATTGTGAGAGTCTATCTTGTACCAGCATTACTCTGTCTTGATCACCATTGCTTTGTAGTAAGTTTTGAAATCAGCACCAAAAGCCTTGCTAGTTTACTGTTTTCCAGGTTTGTTTTTGTATTTTGTGTTCCTTGAAATACCATGTGAATTTTTAAATCAGCTGTCAATCTCTACAAAAGTCATCTGGGATTTTGATAGCGATTGTATTGAATTTGTAGATTAAAAGGGGACATATTGCCATCTTAACAATATTAAATATCACAATCTATGAACATGAAATGTTCTATTTATTTAGTCTTCTGCAATTTCTTTCAACAATGTTCTGTATTACACAGAGTAGAAAGTTTGCACTTTTTGTAAAAGTTGTTTCTGATTATTTTATTCTTTTTAATGCTAACATGAATAGAATTATTTTGTTAATTTCATTTTCAGGTTATTTACTGATGGGAAGGGGAAAGAGTTGAAGAGAGAGGAATAGAGAAAAAAGAATTAGGAAACATTATGTACAGGTACAGATTCCCTATAATGAATGTGATTATTATATATGACAAATAAGTACTAATAAAAATTGAAAGTATATAGAAATACAATTTATTCTCACATAGTGATTTTGTGTCTTTCAGATGGTCAAACCTACCGTAGTTATTAGTTCTAATCATGTTTTAGTGGCTTCCTTGGTTTTTTTCTATGTACAGGATCATGTCTTCTGCAAAAATTTCTTTCTTGCCAACCTAGATATTTTTGTTTCTGTTTCTTGCTTCATTTCCTTGTACTGGTTATATCTTTCAGTACAATGTTAAGTGGAATTGGTAAGAATGGACATCTTTTCATTGTCTTTAATGTTAGTGGGAAAGCTTCTCATCTGTCATCATTAAGTATGATGTAGCTTTTTGTAGATGTACTTTATCAAACTGAGAAAGTTTTCTTCTATCCCTACTTTATTGAGTCTTTTTACCATGAAAAGGTATTGCCTTTTGTCAAACATTTCTTCTGTATTTATTAAGATAGCATATCTTTTATGTTTTTATTCTGTATAGGTAATAGTTTACCTTAGTTGATTTTCAGATGCTAAACTAACCCTGCATCCCTGAGATAAACTATTAGATGTGGTATTAAGTTTTAATGTGCAATTCTTTTTATTAATATTTTGTTGAGTATTTTCATATTTATATTAATAATTAGTACAGTTTTATTTTCTATAGTTTTATTTTCTTGTCCTCTCTTTGTCGGGTTTTGACATGAGGGTAAAACTGAGCTCATAAAATCAGTCAAAAATTTCTCCCTTTGCTTGTCTTTTTTGAAAAAGTTTGTGAAGAATTACTATTACATCATTTCTGAACATTTGGTAGAATTCAGTAATCAAGCCATCTGCACCTGGGTTTTTCTTTGAAGGTAGTTTGTTTTTCTTAAGCTGAATTGACAAATAAAACTTGTCTATACTTATGCTGTGCAACATGATGTTTTGGTATGTGTATGTACTGTGGAGTGATTAAATCAGGTTAACTAACATCCATGAACTCACACAAGTATTACTTTTGGTAGCTTTTAAATTATTGAGTCAATGTGTTCACCTTCTATAAGCTCATTCAGCATGTCTGTCTCTTCATGAATTAGTTTTGTATCTGTTTTCCATCACTTTGATGAAATATCTGAGATAATTAATTTATAAGCAGGAAAGGTTTGTTTTCACTCATGGTTTCAGAGGTTTCAGTCCATGGTTAGTTGGTTCTAATGTTTTAAGTTGCAGCAAGGCCAAACATCATGGTGAGGAGAGAGTGGTGGAGCAAAAGAGCTCCTCTCCTTGTGGCCAGGAAGCAAGAGAAAAAGAGGAAGTGTCCGAGGTCCCAATACTCCCTTCTAGAGAACATCCCCAGTGACTGAAATTTCTTAAAGTAGGCCTCACCTCTGAAAAGTTCTAGCTCCCAATAGTGCCACAGGCTAATAACAAAGCTTTTAGCATAAGAATTTTTGTGAATTCAATCCCCGGTGCAGACAAAATAAAAAAAAAAAAAGAATTTTTGTGAGACATTTAAGATCCAAACAGTAACAATACATTTCTGGGAATATATTTATTTCTTTTAAATTATCTAATTTGTTGTCATACAATTGTTAGAGTATGATTTGATAATCCTTTTCATTTTGAGAAAATCAATCATTGTGTCCTCGCTTCCTTTTTTTTCTTAGACAAATTGTTTATTGATTTGTCAATTTTGTTGATATTTTCAACAAGCACATTTTGAATTCAGTTCACTTTTGTTTTTGTATTCTGTTTTATTACTTTGTTTTACTCTTTGTTGTCTCTTTGTTTCTGCTTGTTTTATATCATTTAGTTGATCTGTGTGTTGTTGAAGTCTATTTTCATATTGATTTCTATCTAATTGCTCAATCCATTGTTTTTTATTTTTGTATTTTTTTATTTTAAAAGAAAAAAAGCACAGAAAAATCAAAAGGTAATAAAACAAACACACAAACGAACAAAACAACTAAAGATGAACAAGAACAACAACAACAACAGCAAAAACACAATGGTGATGCAAGACTTCAAAACAAGATGACAGGAATTCAATGATAGTCGCCACTTGACACATTGTTATCTTCAAAACCATTACCTAGGCTACCAGACACAGGCATGCAGAACTGACCAAACAACAAAATTTCTTTCAGCAGTTTCTTTCCCCTTCACTATATTGATTGTAACTTTTAAATGTTATTTACTTTCAGTTTCTTATACTAGCCAGACAATATATGAGTTTACACATGTGAGTCTGATTTATTTCTTTTTATTTTCTTTTAAAGAGAAAAAAAAAAACAGAAAAATTAAGAAGCAAAGAAACAGCCGGGCCTGGTGGCCCATGCCTGTAATCCCAGCACTCCGGAGACTGAGACAGGAGGATTGTTGTGAGTTCAAGACCAGCGTGTGCTACAAAATGAGCTCAAGGCCAGCCTGAACTTCACAGGGAGACTCTGTGGCACAAACACAAGGGCCGGGGATTTTAGCTCAGTAGCATAAGCACCTGCCTGGCAGGTGCGAGGTCATGAGTTCTGATTGAGCTTTTTTGGCTCTATCTGAGGCAGCTAGAAAAAGATACAAGGGTGCAGAAAAAAGAGGGGAGAGAGATGAGATATGGCCATGGAGAGAACCAATGCACTACACAGGTTCCCTGATTCTCTGAAGACAAAGGCTAGGAGTGAGCTTAAATGTACTCTGATGGGGGAGGGCACAGAGCTGCTGACATAGGCTGCTCAGCAAGATGTGGCTGAAGGAGGTAGAAGCATTTGTGGCATGTGAGGGGTTTGGCAAGGGCAGCTGGGAAGAAGAAACTGCAGGGGTTTCTGGGAAGAAGGAGCTAGACACCATTATGATTTAGCATTTGATCTGTCGCCATAATGACTGGGCAAATCTCAGGTGGGGGACCTATCAAGTTCAATCCCTGGTACTGCAAAAAAAAAAAAAATACAGCAAAGCAACAACAACAACAAACAATGGCGATATAAGATTTCAAAACAAGACGACAGGAATTTAACAATGGTTGTTATATTGCATATTGCTATCCTCAAAGTAATTGCTCAGGCTACCAGATACGGGAATGTAAGATTGATCACACAATATAATTTCCCTTTGAGCAGTTTCTTTCCCTTTTACTATATCTATTGTGACTCCTGAATCTTGTTTATTCTTTCAGTTTCTTACACTAATGAGACAATACAGAGTTTACACATGCAAGTCTGATTTACTTCACTTTTAGGTATGATCTCTAGTTGCATTAGTTTACCTATAAAAGCCTAGAGTTTATGATTCTTTATGGCTAAGTAGTATTTGATTACATAAAAATACCACCTTTTCTATTCATTCTTCAGTTGATGGGCACTTGGGTTTTTCCAAGATTTAGCTATTACAGATTGTGCTGCTATAAACATGGGTGCACATATATCACTATAGTATGATGTTTTTAATTCTTCTGGGAAAATACCTAGAAGGGGAATAGCTGGGTCGAATGGAACCTCTGATCCTAGTTTGAGGAATCTCCACATTGATTTCCACTGTGGTTGCACCAGTCTACACTCCAACCAACAATGTAGAAGAGTTCTTTTTCCCCACAGCTCCTCCAGTATTTGTTATTTGTTAATTTCTTAATGTTAGTCATTGTTTCTGGAGTGATATGGAATCTCAGTGTTGTTTCAATTTGTATTTCTTGAGTGACCAGTGATGTTGCACATTTTTTCATGTATTTATTTGCATTTGTATTTCTTCATCTGAGACTTGTGTATACATCTGAGATGCCCATTTTTGGATTGGGTCTTTGAATTTGGGGGTCCTGACTTTTTTCAATTCTTTATACATTCTAGAATAGAAGTCGTTTGACAGAGTGACAGCACAAATCTTTCCCTAATCCATGGGTTTTCTTTTCACTCCATTGGTGATTTTGTTGGATGTGCAAAAATTTTAATAAGATGAGATCCCATTTGTTGCTTTGAAGTATTTCCCATACAGTTTGGTTTTTGCTTATGAGCTCTCTGCCTACCCCCATGTCCTTGAGATTTCTACCTACTTTGCCTTCCAGCAGATTTAGTGTTTCTGCTTTAATATTTACATCTTTCATCCATTTTGACTTTATTTTAGTGCATGGGGATTGGCATGGGTCTAGTTCAAGCCTTTGGCATGTGACAAGACAATTTTTCCAGCATCACTTATTAAAGAGGTTATCTTTGTTCCAGTGAATTTGTTTTGCCCCTTTGTCAAATATAAGGTGGCTGAGTGTGTTTGTAATTGTGTCTGTATCTTCTGTTCTGTTCCATTGATCCTCAGGTCTGTTTATTTGCAGTACCATGTTGATTTTATTATAGCAACTTTGCAGAATAATTTCAGGTCAGGGATTGAGATGCTTCCTGCCTTCACTTTATTGCCCAGAATTGCCTTTGATATTCTAGGTATCTTCTGGCTCCAGATGAATTTTCAGAAAGCTTTTTCTAGATCTATGAGATATGTTAATAGTATTTTGATCAGGATTGCATTAAATCTGTATAACAGTTTTGGGAGTATGGTCATTTTCACTATATTGGTTCTTCCTATATTTGTTCCTTCCTATGTTGGTTCTTCCTTGTTCATGGAATATCCTTCTGTTTTCTGAAATCCTCTTCAATTTCTATCTTCAGAGTTCTGTAATTTTCACTGTATAAATCTTTTACTTTCTTCATTAGATTGATTCCTAAGTATTTCATTTTTTTGGATGCTATAGTAAAGTTTGTGGTTTCCCTAATTTCTCTCTCAGTGAGTTTGTTCTTTGTGTACAAGAATGGTATTGATTTTTGAGTGTTGACCTTGTATCCAGCTGCATTACTGAATTTGCTTATTACATCTAGAAGTTTTTCAATGGAATTTTGGGAGTCTTCTATGTAGAGTATCACATCATTTGCAAATAATGATAATTTAACTTCTTCCTTTCCTATCCTTATTCCTTTTATTTCTCTTTTTTGTCTAATTGCTCTGCCTAATGTTTCCAGAACTATATAGAATAAGAGTGGGGCTAGTGGACATCATTGTCTTGTTCCTGAGTTTAGAGTGAAAGCTTTCAGTTCTTGTCCATTTAGTATGATCTTAGCTGTTGGTTTGTCATAAATGGCTGCTATCAGATTGAGGTAAAAACCATCTATTCTGATTTACTCTAGGATTTCTACCATAAATGAGTTCTGGATTTTATCATAAGCTTTTTCTGCATCTATTGAGATGATCATGTGACTTTTGTTTTTGGTTCTGTTAATGTGATGTATTATATTTATTGATTTGCATGTGTTGAACCATCCCTGAATTCCAGGGATTGAGTTCCATTTGGTCATGGTGTACAATCTTCTTGATGATTAGCTGTATTCTGTTTACTAGTATTTTATTGAGAATTTTTGCATCCATGTTCATTAGGGAGATTGGCCTATAATTCTCTTTTATGGTTGGGTCTTTCTTGGGTTTTGGTATCAGGGTAATTCTTGCCTCCAGGAATGAGTTAGGGGAGATTGTTTCCCTTTCAATTTCATTAAAGAGTTTGAGGAGTATTGGTGTCAAATCTCTGAATTTCTTATAGAATTCAGCCATGAATCCGTCCATCAGAACCTGGGCTTTTTTTTTTGTTAGTAAGTTCTCAATTATGTTTTCAATTTCATTAACTGATACTGGGTTTTTCAGGATTTTTATATCTTCTTGATCCAATTTTGGTGATACATATGTCTCTAGGAATCTGTCCATTTCTTCTGTGTTTTCCATCCTATGAGAGTATAGATTTTCAAAAGAGGTATTGATGATCTGAATTTCCACAGGCTCTGTAGTGATTTCACCTTTTTCATTTCTTATTGCATGGGTTTCAGTTTTTGCTTTCCTTTTTTGATAAGGTTGACTAGAGTTTTATCAATTTTATTTATTCTTTCAAGGTACCAAATTTTCAATTCATTAATTCTTTGTATTATTTTCTTAGTTTCGATTGCATTAATTTCTACTCTGATCTTTATGCTTTCCCCTCTTCTTTGGGCTTTGGGCTTGACTTGCTCTTCTTTTTCTAGAAGTTTGAGGTACAGCATTAGGTTGTTTATTTGTGTTTGTTCTCTTATCCTGATGAGAGAATTCACCACTATAAATTCCCCTCTGAGGACTGCTTTCATTGGGTCCTACAGGTTTCAGTAAGTTGTATCTGCATTTTCTTTTGATTGTATGTATTGTTTAATTTCTTCTTTAATTTCCTCTGTGACCCATTGGTTGTTCAATAGGGTTTCATAGGGTGCTATTTAATTTCCATGTGTTTATGGAGTTTTTGTGGTTTCATGATTAATTTCCAATTTCGTTGCATTATGGTCTGATAACACATAGGATAATTTCAATTCCTTTGCATTTACTTAGGCATGCTCTATGGGCTAGTATATGGTCTATTTTAGAGAATACCCCAGAGAAGAATGTATATTCTGATGTTGTTGGGTGGAACACTCTGTGCACGTCTACTAAGTCCATTTGTTCACAAATTTGATTCAGTTCTGTTATTTCTTTGCTGATTTTTTGTCTAATTGATCTGTCTCTTTGCAAAAATGGAGTTTTAAGGTCCCCTGTTATAATTGTATTATTGTTTATTTGATTTTTCATATCTATTAATACTTGTCTTATATAGCTGGGTGTTCTCATATTTGGTGCATATGTATTTATGACTGTTAATCTCTTCCTCTTGAATTTTTCCCCTAACAAGTATGTAGTGACCTTCTTTATCTCATTTGATCATTTTTGGTTTGAAGTTCACATTATCTGCAAACAGAATAGCTACCCCCGCTTTTTTCTGTGCTCCTATCACATGGAGTATTGTTTTCCATCCTTTGACTTTCAGTCTAAGAATTTCCTTTTGATTTAAATGTGTTTCTTGTATACAGCATATTGTTGGGTTTTGTTTCTTGATCTACTCTGCCAATCTGTTTCTTTTGACATTTATATTAAAGGCCATTTATATTAATGGTTATAACTGATATGTTTTGGCTTATTTTTGTCATGTTATCTTTCTGCTGTTGGTTTCCTACTTTTCCTCTCTGTTTAATTGTTTGTCCTACTTGTTGGTTTCTTTCTGTTGTTGTTCTTGGAATTGTGGTCGTTTTTATCCATTTCTAGAATATCTTTCATTACTCTTTGTAAGGTTGGTTGAGTGGCCATGAAGTTCTTCAGTTGTTGTTTGTTGTGGAAGTATCTTACTTCTCCATCAATTTTGAAAGATAGTTTTGCAGGGTACATTGATCTGGGTTGGAAGTTATTTTCTTTCAGTACTTGAAATACTTCACTCTATGCTTTTCTTGACTTGATGGCTTGTGTTGAGAAGCCTGCTGTGATTCTGATAGGCCTTCCTTTATAAGTGATGTTTTTTTTTTCTAGTGACTTGTTGTATTTTCTTTTTATGCTGAATTTCTGGGATCTTGACTGTTATATGTTAAGGTGTAACTTTATTTTGGCTGTGGCTAACTGGAGTTCTATATTCTTCACTTGCCTGTATGTCAGGGTCTTTTCCCATGTTTGGAAAGTTTTCTGTGAGTACTTCTGCAAATTGTCTTTTTATGTCATTTGTGTTGTCTCCTTTTTCACTGACACCTATCAACTTGTATTGTTTTTCTTTGCATCATCTTGCAACTATTGAATTGTTATATCCTGATCATTTGTTCTTTTAAAAAGATTCTTTCTTTCATAATCATTAACTGCAATCATGTCTTCAAGGTCTGAGAGTCTATCTTTGATTTCATTCATGCAGTTTTGCCAGCTTTCAATGGAATATTTTATTTCCTGGATATCTCCTTGAATCTGTTTCATCTGTTTCATGTATTCTAATTGTTTCTTGTATTGTTCATTCTAGGCTTCCGTCACTTTTCTATGCTCCTCTGTTTTTTTTATCTATGTCTTCTTTGTACATACTTACCAATTCTTTCATTAGATTTATCATTTCTGTTTTCTCCTGAGTGATTATTTCTGATCTGATTTCCTTTGCAGTTTCCTGCAGTTGTTTCTTTACTTCCATTGCTATCATTTCAGAAATGTCAAGTTTTTTTTTTCTTTTTTTCTGGTTTCACCCATGTCTATGTCTCCTGAACTTGGATGGCCTGGAAGTTTGAGATTGCATTTTGTTCTTTCATTTTGGCCTTCCCTGTGTTCCTCCGGATCTACCTGATGTGAAGTCCTAGTTGCTTCCCATGC
>RJWT010045866.1:0-11555 GCA_004365215.1 Cuniculus paca
GTTTATGTTTAATGATCAATATATGCTTAAACACTTTAGTATGTACATATTGCTTTCAGATTAGGTTTTATTGTAAGGAGGTGAATCATCTTAAATTATAGGGATTTGAAAAGGAGTTCCAAGCAAAAACCACTTCAAAATAAAGATTTTGGTATATGAGTAAAAGCACGAATTTTGTAGATATTGTAAATTAGTAACTGGAACACATAAATTATATACTGTATTTTTCTTTATATAGATGTGTATGAATATTCATTGTTTAAATGTATTTTTATACAGATAACATTCCAAATATTGCTAAGTTTATAGAAAATATTGAGTTTGATAGATGTTTTATTACTGTGGGCACAAATTTAAGCAAAAGGAAAAGAATGATTTTGACTATTGGCAACACAACTTTGAAGGGGATTTATGTACAAGTGCAAATGCATGGTCATTAGTCACTCAGAAAATGATACTTCATTTTAAAAATTATGTATTACGACATTTAGACAAAGTTTTCAGTTATATGTCTTTTCATTTTGACAGAGAAGAACGTTGAGTAATACGTGAATGACTTTATAGAGTTCAAGTGGGGTGGTTAATTTTATGTGTTAACATGGTTAGACTATAGTACCCAGGTATTTAGTCAAACGGGAATCATGCTGTGAAGATTCTTTGAACATGAAATTAATGTTTACATCATAGGATTTTGAATAAAGTATTTTCTCATGTAAGTGGGCCACATTCAATCAGCAGACCTTCAGACTGAAACTGACCTCCCCCTAGGGAGACAGAATTTTCTCAGCAGCCTGATTTGTGGATCATCTGTAACATTAACTCTTCCTTGCATCTTCAGCCTGCTGACTCTGATGATTTTGTATTTGACAGCCCCCATAATTAATTTCCTTGATTCCTCAATGACGTACTCTGTCTCTCTCTCTCTCCCTCCCTCTTATTACTTGTCTTTCTATGGAGAATCTTTCACTAATATTCTTTTTGACTATTTAAATAAGGTTCATCTATTTAAATGAATTTTACTTGGAGTTATTTTCACAAAATTGCCATCACTTGATGAGTGATGGATGGAACTTAATTCAGCCACCTGAACAGTACTGAATATGATGAATATGTCATTTCAAGTATAAGAAGTTACATGCCAGAAGATGTCTTCCAGGCCTGCAGAATTATAAAATAGGCTCCCACTGAACTTGTGATGTATATGGAGCCTTTCACTGAAGAATGTAAGCAAATGTCAAACTTGTAACTTGGCAGAGTTTCCATTTCTCAGTTTGAAGAATTCAAGTGTACCGCTTCCATCTAGATTGTTGAAATGAAGAGTTAAGGTAACTGTCCTCTTAATTTAAAGAAAAAAATCTGCAACTGATGAAAATATAGAGTCTGGGACCTTGACTAATTTAGATGGACAACTAATGTTGTTTCATTTCCTTGGATAATGTCTGAACTATCCATTTCAGTTTGACTTTGTAATCCTTTGTATTTTTAAATTATTCTTTCTTAAATTATCCTGTCTGTGACTATATAGCTTAATGTTATAAAAATATCCCTCATCGAAACTAAGTTTCCATTCTATCACCTTCTGCCAGCTGTTTTCCCTAGAGTTAATGCCGTTACATTTTTGTTTCTCAGAAATATTTATTTTATGTGAATACATATATGTTAACGTACTTTTCTCATTGATCTATACATAGCTGTTGCTTAATTGCCACTGACTATTCAGGTTTAAACCCCTGTTTGAAGGTTACAGTACTATTGCTCATCATTATTTATGTGCTTTACAGTCCTTTGCTACTATAAATGATGTTATTGTGAACAGGTGCAATTTTTCAATCCAGTTCAAGTGCAACACTTTAGAGAAATGCAAGTGAAATTCCTTCTGAAATTTATTTTGTTGTACTTAATCTATAGTACTGCTAAGTTCTAGGGCCATGCTAGATCCTGCAGATATAAAGGAGAGAAGTCTTACATGGAACCTGCTGCCCTAGAGTTTAGAATCGGGTAGGAGCTCCTGAAAAATGAGTTAATTAAAAATTAACATTTAAAAATAATTATAAACTGCATAGGCTTTCTGAAGGAGAGTAAGAGGGGTTGAAGATGAACACTAAAGTAGGCAGGATCTACTTTAGATGGCATGATCATGGAAGGCTGTATCTGTAAAATAAAATCCAGAAAAAAGATTTGGAATTTCTCAAATTATAGTGTGTTTTGCGTGGTTAATTTTATTAATATTTTCAGATCACCTAGTAAAGGAATTATCAAAACATATAACAAAGTATCTTCAAAACAGTGTCCTGACTTAGAGGCAATAGCCCCTTAGTGACTAGCAGTTCATTATATAATTCATTAACATTAGCAGTGTTTATAAAACTTTATAATTGATCATGTGTCTGGGCAGAACACCTATGTTAGGGCTCTGTACAATTATACAGTTGGCTGTTGTTTATATTCCAGTCATTAAAAGAGTTAACTGAGGGCTCTGTGTTAGAGGTTGCCGTTATGACTATTAGGTCTTATATGTAAGTCCATGGTCTTTGAATTTGTTTTTTGTTTTTTTTTTTTTCGCGGCACCGGGAATTGAACTCACGACCTTGCGCTTGCCGGGCAGGCGCTTAGACCGCTGAGCTAGATTCCCCAGCCCTGTTTTTGAGACAGGGTCTCACTATGCCGTTCAGGCTGGCCTTGAGCTCACTTTGTAGCCCAGGCTGGTTTCGAACTCACAATGATCCACCTGTCTCAGCCTCCCGAGTGCTGGGATTACAGGCGTGAGCCACCACGCCCGGCTGGTCTTTGAATTTGTGCAGCAGATGGAAGCCAGAAAAATGTATTTTTACCTTAGGGAAACCTCAGAATTTGATACTGAGGCAATAGCCTAGCTGATCTTGTGGGATCCTGCAGTCAAGCACAGCAGAGTTAACAGTGAATAATAATTTTCATTTGTTGAGCATTAACTGTATGCTTGGCACCTTAGTATACATCTATTTCTGATCTCTGCAATTACCTTCAAAGATGGGAATTATCCTTACTTTACAGTTTTGGCAAGTATAGTTCAAAGAGGTGGAGTGCATTTCTCAAGGTCACGTAACTAGTAATAGATAGGAATTTCTCAATTCTAAAGTCTCTCTTCTTAGCACTGCACCTGTATTTGTGACATAGCTACACCAGCTTCCAGGGGTGTTTTCCCTATTGCATCATTGTAGTTGGCTATCAGAATCACTTTGCTTTACTAATTGTAAAGGTCCTTGCTAGTCAGCATTTATGCCAACTTGGAAAGTCTTTTCTAATGGGTCTTCTTTTGAGTGATTCAGTTTTTACCCTACTGTCTATTAGAAGGATGCTTAAATATATCTGCTACTTCTGTACCCAGTAGTAACATGTCCCCTTTTGTCACCTACTTCCTAATATTTCTGAACTGGTATCTCCCAAGATTTATTGAGATGCTATAGTTTTTTTTTTTTAATCACTACACTGACTGTAATTAGTTGCTGACATGCAATGATTTCTTATTGGTGATTTCTTTAGAATATTTTTTGTGTATATATTGAGGCTAAAAGATGAGTGTTAGAATTTGAGATTTACAGTATTTGTTTTGTACTACTTAAAGCATCAAAACTGCCTTTGAGATCACCAGACAGCATAACATTATAGAATAGGTCATGCTGCCTCTCTACCTCTTCAGTAAAACTGAGCTATGTAGCAAAGTAAGATTACTGATGATGTTCCTTTTTCAAATTAATTCTTGATTAGGTCCTGGTCAGTTTTTAAATATATAAGCAGCTTAGAAGAATTCAAAATATGGGTTAGACAAAACTAGGAACTGGAAAAACTTATAATAATTCCACAAAAACACACAAAAAAATCAGAAGACAAAACACTAGACTCTCAATGTGTGAAGAACAAGTAAAAAGAATCTCCCTGTGGCCAGGTGGGTAGATAGAATAAAGATCAGGAAAAACCACCACCTAAAATCAATTGTTAGTACATCCTGTTGAAGAATTTAAGTGAAATTCTCACACTGTGACAGAGATTTTAGAGAGATGGTAGAGAAGAGGGGAGTCTATTCAAAAAATATGAAGAAGGCAGTAGTGCCAGAAAAAAAACAACAACATGAACTTTCACTTTCATTTGTTTTGTCACATAGTTTAACCATGCGAGTAGGTCAACTTGTGTTGGTAAAATGAAATAGTTTAGTGAATTTTTTGATACAGTGTTCTTTTTATCTTTGAGATCATACATTTCCAAACACCTTTATGGGCAATGATTTTGTTTTCAGCAGCTTTATTGAGGTGCAATTGTTATATGTAAAACTGCTATGTTGATGGATTTAAACATATGTACACACTGGTCAGACCATAATCACCATAATTAGGGTAATAAGTATATCAATTGCACCCAAAAATTCTTTCTCTCCCTTCCCTTTTTTGCTGGTAACAGCATTTGAAATATCACTTAAAATTTTTTAAGTATACAATACAGTATTGTATGACGTACTTTACTTACCCATTCATCTATCAGTGGACATTTAGGCTGTTTCCATGGCATGGTTCTTGTGCATCAGGCTTCAGTGAATGGAAGAGTGCACAGAGCACTTCTACATTTGTCCCTCTGAGATTCTGTTTTCAATTTTGGGGGTGTTCATATTTCTATTTCTTTGATTTTTTTTGGTGTATTTTAATTTAAAAAAGCCTCTTCATATTTAGAATTTCCCTCCTCATGACTGTGATCACATTGATTATGCCTTTGTGTTTGTGGTCAAAAACCCTCAACACAGCACATTTTAATTGCAAGCATCTCTTGATGTGGAATTCATTTTGATGTTTAAATATTTCTGTCTTTATGGAATATACTTCAGTGCATATGTTTCTTCCTTAGTTCAATGATTTCTGTCTAGTTAGAAAACATGAATTATTATATGATAGAATGGAAAAAGGAAAAAAGTAGATCTCTACTCTGTGTTACGATCTTCTTTTATCCATATCTCCTGTTAGACCAAATACGTAAAGATAACTGAATGTTCCTGCCTTATCTCTGTTCCCAGTTTGAAGCACACTCAGTATGTTACACAGTTTCTAGTATTAAGCTGTTGAATAAGTAGATAAGTGAGTTCTAATTTTGATCCTTTATCTGTCCCCTTCATACTTTCTGGCAATAAGAAATAGAGATCTGGATTTCCAGTAGATTTATGCCTTACAATTAAGAAAGATTAATTTAATAATTTATTTGTCCTGTGAACTTTAGTAATTAGTAAGATTTATTTAGCAACTTGCAGTATCATAGCTTTTGATTGATAATGTTAGTTCCTTAGCAAATGATTGTTTTGAATGGAGTGGCAATTTAAGGTTTTCCATATAAAAATCTAAGTTCTCTTGTGGAGAGTTGAGAGCAGGAAAGGGGAATGTAACTTCAACATGGTGGAAAACTTACTATATACTGTTTTTCTTTAAGTATATTTTGGTTTCTGTTCATTGCAAGCAAAAAGACCTACTCAGGTTCCACTAAATACTGGGGGTTTACTAAAGGGGAAATAAGAATTGAACAGAGAAATGGCTTCCATATGAAATATTATGAAAGACATTATGCGAAGTTATATAACCACACTATACCTGAATTTCACCTAGACAGTGAATAGTGTAAGTCTAAAAGGTCATGCAACATTTTTGAGATTTTTACTTGATTAGGAATTCTAGCATTTTATAGACTTATTATGTCACTGTTTTACACAGTTAATATGAGTTAGATAATATTTTATTCTTCTAAAATTATTTGCTCTTCTCAAGAGAATATTGAATTGGATAAGCCACCATCTCCCCAGTTTTATACACAGTATTCTTGCTAGGATCTACTTCATGCCCTGTACATCTGCTTTCATTTATGCAGTTCTCACCACCACCCCAGTAACAATGACTGAGAATGCCACCAGAATGTTCAGAGAAAACCAGTATTTCAGAGACATTCTAGAAGTGCTATCTTGTGAGTCCTTCTTTAGAATATAATAGATGGTTTCTTTTTCCAAAATCTTGGAAGAAACTCAATATTTAACCAAATTAAACTGTGGGAGGGAGAAGGGAGTAACCTGTTCTTAATATAGTAAGAATTCAGGCTAATTTAACTTACATGTGGCTCCATAATCCTTTGAGAACAAGCACCATGATTGAAACTAGACTCATTTTCTTTGCAATTGATTGCTAGAAATCAAGAACATTCCTAAAATATCGAAGAAATTGCATGAGAGATAATTTGAGTCTCTTTCCTTTTTATATACCTGCCAAGAGTTCTCTTCAATCTCACCAATTATAGAGAGATCAGAATGAATATAGGACATACATGCTAACTTCAATTCAGTTGCTCAGTGCCAAGTAGTCTTGCACCTATATGGCGATAGAGGTTTGGGATAAATGGAGCCACATTCATCATTGTTATAGAACTCTGCCAATGTTTAAATGGTGCTACAGGGAGCTATAAGTCATGCACCAAATTAAAAGATTGTAGGCTTCACTGGTGTAGTCAAAAGCAAGCTAAAAGCTAAGTGGCATCAAACCAAGGGTAGAAGATAATTTGACTCTGAATTTTCTTCTTCTTCTCAGTGTCATTCTTTCAAGCAGAGCAAGAATAAAGGAAGTCCCAATGGTTAAAAAATGTTAATTTCTACATGCCCATTTCTCTTTCAAATAGAAGTCTTTTGCAGAATATGTTTCACTGAAACCCTTGAAAGTAAGTGACATGTTACTACATGGGAAGACAAAGACAGAGTGCTTATTAACAGTTATACTGCCAGGGCTTTATCTGCTTGCAGATAATTTGTGGCTTATTTTTAATCTTCTGCCAGTTTCTTTCCTCACTGTTCCATTTACCTACAGATTGCCACCCTGAACAAATCTGTCACTGTTAAGCATTTGGTGAATTCTGCTTTTTAAAATCGACTAGAAGAAAGCACGGATTTCCAAAATGAATGTATTGATGCTAGCTGATGTTTACTGATTGATCATTATTGCAAAATACTCAGTGCTTTAAATTTAACGTTCACAGAAATTATGGTTTCAATAACTGTTGTTACTACTGTTTATTGGTAAGTAGATAGAGGCTTAAAAAGTTAGCTGACTCATCAAGGTCTTGGAGATGGCAGATCCAGGATGTGGATGTTATTAGTTAGCTTTCCTGTTTCTAGGACCAAATACCTGACTCCCACAATTTAAAGGAGTAAATGGTTTATTTAGCTCATAGTTTCATAAGATTCAGTCCATAACTGGGTGGGTCCAAGGTCCAAATGTCATGGAAGATGGTTGTGACTGAATTGATGACAAATTGCAAGAAGATCAGAACATTGCCAAAGAACAAGGACAAGGGATTGGATACAGCCCTCAAGGTCAGGAATCTGTGATCCACACTGATACAACCAGCATGTCCTTTACTAATCTGCCAAGCATTTTTTCCTAGTTTTTTTCTTTTTTCTTGGCACTGAGGATTGAAGCCAGGGATTTATCAGTGAACCCTTATTTTAATGTTTTATTTGAAGACCAGATTTCACTAAGTCACTAAATAACCCAGGCTGGAGTAGAACTTGCAATCCTACCTTAGCCTTCCAAATTGCTGGAGTTGCAGATGTGTGCATACTCAACTCAATTAATTCAAGCTGACGGTCACTATTAACTCTCAAAATCCACCCTTTGTCAATTTGATAGCTAAATACATCTCTTTAAATCATACTTAATCTACAAAGAAAGACAATAGCAGGTGTATAATTCCACCAAACATGATACAACTCTTCTGTTGAACAACAAAAAGTACAATAATCCCTTCTCCAAAGTCTCAAAATTTTCAGCATTTCTCAAAACTTCAAGTAAAAAATTTCTCTGAGATTTAAGTGAACCTCTGGAAAATTCATAAAGTAAGTTACATGGTATGAACTTATAATGGCATAGAAAAATTGCAAAAGGGAAAAATAGAGAAGTAGAAAAGAATAGAACCAAAGCAAGAGCAATACCCAGCAAGACAAATGTGAATCCTGTAGCAACTTGTCTGGCATGCAGAGGTCATGGGGGTAAGATGTGAGTTGCAGAAAGCTTGGGTGGCCCCACCACTATGGCCTTACTATTTGCAGTCTACATGCCTCTCACTTTGGCTGGCTCCATTCACTGCCTCTGACTTTTCTCAGAAAATGCTCCACATTATGGCATCTCCAACTTCCTGAGATCTCTATGGCACCTTTGCCTTTATTTCCACAGCTTCACATATTCTCAAGGTACATTCCTGGCCTCCCAGACCTTCCTTGGAAATTTGGATTGGAGCCTTCATAACTCCACAATTCTTGTATTCTGTACACCTGAAAAACTGGGATCATGTGGATGACACTAAGGCCTGCTGCCAGCATAATAGCCAGGCCTTCTTTAACCGTAACTGCAGTGGCTTCTGAATACCTAGATGGCTGAGCACAGTGAAATTAATCCTGGGGAGCCAATTCACTAAAAGGTCTTTCTCAGGCAGGAATCTCAGGGCCTCTCTTCTCAAGCTACAGGTTTATACTTTTGTCCCCTTGAGCCTGTGGTGTCTTGCTGATTTCTGAGTGCACTCAAAGCATCTTTTTTCTCGTCCCTTTATAAAGTACTTGGTTTCATCTTAATTGTGCTAATTTTGTTAAGACCCATACCTCTTTTGGCCCCAGTGATACATGTGGTTTGTTTTGGGCCAAAATTAAATATTTCAAAGTTTTACAATCATTTTTATGCCTTACATATACTATAAATCTGGCCAAAGGGAGTTTGATCACAGTCTAAATGTTGGGCTGTCTTGAAATTTCTTCTGCCAGACTAATTAGTCTAGCATGCTTAATCTCCGTTTCCTGCAAAGTCATAGAACATGGCTAGACTGCAGGCAAGGTTTTTGCCAGAATATAACACACATCACCTCCATTCCAATTTCCAGTGAAGTTTCTTTTTTTTCCCCCTGGGAATCAAACTCAGGACCTTGTGCTTGCTAGGCAGGCACTATACCACTGAGCCATATCCCCAGGCCCTTGTCAGTGAAGTTCTCTTACTCAAATGAAGACTGTTGAACTGGCCTTTATGTACAGATCCTTAGCAGCACTCTGCTCATCTGAGGTCTGACTAAAATCACCTACCAGGCTCTGATTATAACATTTTGGAAATTCTCCAAACTTTTCTGAACTCTTATCATAAGCCTGTTTTGCAGAATTCTAAACTGCATTATCAGGTACAGTAACAGAAAAGACCCCACTCCTGGTACTAATTTCCACATTAGTCAGCTTTTCCATTGCTGGGACTAAATACCTGATACTCATAATTTAAACAAAGAAATAGATTATTTGGCTAATGTCTTCAGGAGATTCAATTCATGGTCAGTGGACTTCCGGGTAAAAAGATCATGGTGGAAGGGTGTGGAACTTGTTTAGGAAAATGAGTAAAGTCTACAAATTTATTAATTTGAAATTTCCCAAGTTTTAACAACTTTAAGTTGCTTTATTATTATTCTGTAACACCATGAAAGCTTTCTTCAGATTCTTTTCATCAGTGTTGGATGGAGATCTTTGTAATTAGAAACAAAAGAATTTCCTTCATTGGAAGGAAGTTAACTTCCTTCATTGAGTTGTGAGAAAGCAGTAGTTTTGTGTTATTAAGATAAAGAAAGTTGCCTTCATCATGCTATTTTGAACTATCTTTAATTCTCAATTAATCAAGTGTTGATGGCTTTAAATTTTTTTAGCACTCATGTAAAGAAGACATGTTTCTGGAATTTGATTTTACTTTCTTTTAACGGGTCTTATTTTCCTGGGTATAGTTCTACTTGTTTAAAAGCAGATGCTGTCTGAAAAATTCCTGAAAACCATAAATATGTTGGAGAATTTGGAGATAAGCTCTTCATCCTGTTATGAAAGTTAGATTGTTTTTAACAATTGGTCTTTTGCATCATCTGCTTGGCAGTTAATTTTATGACCTTGAACACACTTCCTAGCTCACAATTCAGTCTTCACTACTTAACCAGATTGTACATAAAATTACATATGATATATCAGTATTTATATGAACAGATAGTTCCAAACACATTTATATTGGTGGTTTCATGATTTTGTATTTAAAAAGAGTAATGAATCTTGCAACAGTACAAGAGAGACATATTTTAGAATAAAGTTTTCCAAAACCAGCATTATATATAAACTTTACCTGTTATAATTTCTTTACCCTAAAATTATCCACATTGTGAATTAGAATACATTTTAAGACTTTTTAAAGACATTCATTAAAGATCTACAGTGGTAAAGTGGCAGAGAACACAATAACTTTATTCATTACAGTAAGTTATATGACTCTGTATTATTTCATTTGAGTTATAACTTTTATTTTTATCACATGGGGAATTTGCATAGATTTATCATCAATGTTTCATTTAAAAAAAAAAGAAAACATTGCCTCAGAGTCTTTCTTCTGAAGTTGAACTTTAACTCTAGAGAAAAGACATTACAGCAGGTTAGCCTGCTTTTCTGGAACTCTGACTTGAGAGCCACATCTGACAATAATAAGTATATAAAGCAGATTCAGGACAAGATTATAATTCAAACCTCTGACTTATACAAGTCAGTATTAGTAAGAGCATACAATATGAGTGAATAGTGGAAATCTATTAGTATGAAATCAACAGTATTAATTTAGGTAATGAAATACAATTCTTAAACACACAGTACATTAAGAAGGCAGAAATTGCAGTTCTAATTATATGTCTTAACTAGATATGGGATATTTATAAAGCAGCTTATCAAAAAAAGCAGCTTATCAAATCATATGTAAATTTGTTCCTTTGGCACAATTTGCCTATATAAGCATCATTATTAGTTCAGTATAAAACGCTTGTTTGTTATCAAAATTGGCTGTAGTGTAATTCTGGGTTTGAATAAATAGCTGCATTTTTATGGATCACTTTGCAGCTCTTCATACCTACTGCTGTTGTGTGCAGTTTTCATTTTGGGTTTTTTGAATAATATTAATTCATAGATCTACAGTCTCTTATCTGGAACTTCTGGGGTCAAGTGTGTTTCTGATTTTGTATTTAAAAAGAGTAATATCCACCTGTGCTTCATATTCTGTGACATTCCAATAAGGGCTTTAGGCAGTACACAAGCTTATCAACACTTCTTAATGTTTGAATGAAATAAGGATCATAAGTAATTTCTTTTCATCTAAGGTTAGATTTTGCTGACATTAACTATTTTTTTATAAATTTTTGAATATTAGAATTGCAGATAATAGGTTATGAACCTGTAGTATTAAATGTCATGGTTAAATTTTATTGAGCTTACTGCAAACCAGACATATTATCTCATTTAATCTTTGCAATTTTTTGAAGAAGGTGATATTATTAATTTCATTTTACCAATGAGGAACAATTTCAGAGAAATTAAGAAGCACATCTGCAGATGCATAATCCTAGTAAGGAAGTGTCAGAATTGTATTTAAACTAAGTTGAGTTGGATCTCAAAGCTGGTGTGCACAATTACTGCACTCTCCATCCTGTGTTTAGGTTCTCTGATTTGCAGGCTAGAAATTTTCTTA
>RJWT010045867.1:0-11555 GCA_004365215.1 Cuniculus paca
CAGCAGGACCTGGGTGCAGCACCATGGTGGCTCGGGCCTGCCCCGGGAATCCCCAAGGGCCGCTCACTGTGCTCACTGGCAGGCAGACAGGTACCTCACCACGGTCCACACCCAGGCTTGGCCTCCTCAGCCAGGGGACATGGGACCTCAGGCTGACTCGGCAGAAGGAAGTGTAAACCCATCAGCACATGGGCTCAAGCAGGCCTCAGACGGGAGACTGGGGGGTGGGGACACATCTGGAAGGCAGCATCTGCCTGTCGGAGAGAGCTCTCCAACACCTCACAGCTGTCCGCACCGTGCCTCTTCCTGCGACCCCTTGCAGGCCATGCTGCCTGTAGCCACGCAATCCTCAAAGCAGGCCACAACCCTCACAGCCTCCTTCCCGCCCGGGCCCCAACGGCTGCTGTACCTGCATGCGCCTGACAATGGCATGGTGTGCCCTGCACATGTCAGCCAGAGAAGAGCTCTCCACTTGGATCTCTACAGCCTGGATGGGCCCTGCCAGGCATAGGTCAGTCACAGCCACCTGCAACACACACAAGTCCTTGCTGGCAGCCCCTGCTTCACTCAAGGGAGCCCCAACTCGTGGCCTGGGATGCCCCTCAGTATTTTGCAGGCAGGCAGAGCTTGGGGCAAAGGGCCCTGGCCCAGACAACCAGCCAAGAACCCATGGCAAAAAACCTGCAGTCTGGACAGACATAAAGGGAGACAGACCCTCAGGACACAGGGCCAAGGAACCTTCTCGAAGGCCGCCCCACCTCACCCTGCATGCCGTGGCCCATCTGACAGCAAGGTCAGGTTGTCAAGTGAACTCCACCGTAGACCTGAGAGAGACTGTGGTGTCCTGGCAGCCTAGACTACTCTGCAAGTCTCTGACAATGGAACATCAGAGTCTGTCCCAAGATGGGTATGTGAGAGGGACACGCTGGGGACTGGCAGACCCACTTTAGCCCCCAGAGGGCCAAGGGTGTTAGCTGCTCCCAGGGCATAGGCAGCTGCCCAGCAGCCTGGCAGCAGCACGCAAAGGAAGGGGATCCCTGGGTGGAGGGTAGGGCAGAGCCAGACCTCACAGGGACTTGAGCTAAGGGGTCAGCCCTGGTCAGATTCCTCCAAAGTTGCCCGGCACCACTGGTTCAGGGATGGCCTCAGAACAGCTGGTGGGGAGGCTAGCTTCCCCACAGGCAGGTGAGCTGTGCCCCTGCTTGCCTCGCTGATGGTGAGGTGGACATCAGTGCCATCTGGGGCCACGCCCTGAACGGAAGATAGTGCTTGGGCCCTCACGATATCCACGGCAGCATTCTCTGCGAGGAGCCATTGCAGAGTGGCACTGCACAGGGGAACACCTGGCGGGGAGAGAGGGGCACGTGGTTAGGTTGATCCTACTAAATAGCATGGGGTAGCCACCCTGATGTGTCCCCTCCTTGTTTCACCTAAGGGCCCCAGCTGCTCTCTAAGCCTCACCCCAAACAGGGAGCTGGGCGGGCTAGCCAAGAGGAAGGGGAGAAGGCATCTCAATGGGAAACAGGGAAGAACTGCGCCTGATCACTCGGGAGGCCCTGCCAGCACGCAGGTGCCCAGTCCTGAGAGGCAGTTCCACTATGGCAGGAACACACAGGGGCGCTCTATGGGGGTGGCTGTGGTCACCGCCCTGGGCACAAACCTACAGACTGCCAGCAAATAGCGACACCGACAAAAGAACACCATCCTGGCACAAGACCCCCATGTCACACAGCACAAAGGGCCTCACACACACAGCGGGAGCAGGAACCAGACACAGCAGGCGTGGAGCTCAGAGATGATCCCAGTGGCGCTGTGGCCCTTGGGGGCTGCTCCTCAGGTGCTGGCCCTGTAAAAACTCACCAGGCTGTTCCCTGGCAACACGTCTGCTTCGGCATTTAGGTCATGCTTCCACGATTTTAAGAAACACAACTTAAAAAAAAAAAAACGTGGTGGCAGGACAACGCAAGACATGACTCCAACAGCGACCAGGACGCAGCAGAGCTCGGAGGGCTGCAGGCCCACAGCTGCCCCAGGAACCACTGAGAGAGGGAGAAATGACCCATGTCCACAGGCCTCATGGCTGAAGCCAGCGTGAAGCCACTCGGTGTCACCAACCTGAGTGACTGTCCTCCAGGGCAGCCCTGAGCAGCTCAGCTGACACTCTGATGGAGGCTGTGGATGGGGGGAGGTACTTAGCCCGCAGGGCCGCAGGGCCTGCCAGCTCACTGCCCGGAGCGCGGTATGTTTCCAGGAAGGTGTCCACCAGGTCAGCGGCAGGGCCAAGGGGGCAGGGTACGTGGGCACAGGGCGGGGCCAGGCTGGGGAAACGCAGACACTGCAGCATGTCCACTGTGTGCCTGCTTAGGGGCAGGCAGATGCCCTCCTGCTCTGGGAGGAGATCGAGGGGCTGTTCCTCCAGAAAGGGGTCCTCCAGAGGATCTGAGGGGGCCAGGGCCCCACCCACCACCTCCTTGAGGCTGTAGAATAGCGTGCAGGACATGGTCACGGGCAAGTCGAGCACGCCGCTTTCACTAGGGCCCAGAGGCAGAGTAACTTCACGCTGACTGCCGGGGCTGAGCCTGTCCACGGGGATGGTGTAAGTGACAGCCGAGCCAGCAGAGTCCAGGTCCAAGGCAGAAGAGCTGGTGAGCACCTGGATGCACAAGGTCCAGCCCTGGTCCAGGCTGAAGTCACTGTTGTTCTCCAGCACGCAGGTGGCCATCAGCACCTCCTGCAGCTCCAGGCGCCTCCAGGCTGTGGTGGTGGTGCACGAGATGGGCGGGGGGCCCTCCCGGCTAGACAGCAGGGCACAGCTCACGTTCATGGCCTCGTTGAGGCTTGTCAGGGCCTTGTTCCGCTGGTCAACAGCTTTCTTCAAAAAGGACACTCTGCAAAGAGCAGAGGTGGCACCCGGGGAAGGGAGGAGGCCCAAGTGGAGGGTGCAGAGACCTCTGAGGAGAGAGCCTGGGGGCGGTGTTATGGCACCGGTAGGGGGCATCTCCTGTGCCCTGGCCAAGGAAAAAGGGTAGGATGGGGCCAGAGGCAGAGATGTAGTGCAGAGCTGGGGCTCACCACTCACCTCTCAGAGACGTCACCAATGCCAGAGAGAAGCTCCTTGATTTTCCGGCCTGTGCTTTCTGTAGTCATTCTGGTGGGACCAGGCATCTCAGAGCTCAGGTCTAGCCGGCAGGTCATCAGGCGGCCTTTGGTGGACAGGGCCAGGAGCTCAGTGCCACCTGAAGGATATCAAGGTCAGCAGGCAAGGGAGCAGCAGATGTGACACTCAGGACAGTCTGCCCCAGGCTCTATGACTAACAGAGGCCCATGGCAACATTTAAGGGAGAAAAAGGTCCCCAGGAAGACCAAGACACCCCTTGGAGATTGGACAGAGATGCTCCCCACTAGTTTCTCACACTCTGAAGGGCCTTCCTGAGATGGGACCATGGGACCTGTTCAGGCCCCCGGGCAGGAACAGGTTGAAAGGGGGCCAAATGAAGATACTGTGTGCCACAACATCTGTGAGGCTTGGCCTGACCTTCATGAGGCCCCACACCAAAGATGATGTGAGCTCTTCCAAAGAGAAGTGCCCCTGGGCTCCAGGTCCCCGCCTACTCTCCCACCCTGTGTTACCACCGGGGAGCCTCTCAAAGCCTGGTTGTATCCATTGCTTCTGCCTGCTCTCTTCTGTGCTGTGGGACTGCCAGGGAGTACCCGCAGACAAAGGCCACTTCTGCAGTGGGTTTGCCTGTCCCCAGCCACCATAGCACTGCCCTGGTTTCGAACCCTGCCAAGATGAGTGGCTAAGCAGCTGAGGCCAATCACCTCCCGGGTGCCTCCTACTCACAAACCTTCCTAATGGGAAAAGGTACTGGAGAGAGGGCGGTGGCCTTCCTCAACCCCAACACAGTTGGTAAGCACACCCTCTCTGGCTTGAGAGCACCATGACACTATCTCCCTTTGGTCCAGAGTGGCTCATAAGCAGTCACACAGTGGCTGAAGCAGGCATGTCTCAACCCTTTACAGAAGACATGTAAAGGTTTCACCAGAACTGACTCGAGATTGGTTGAGACAGACACACTTGTGGTCACCAGGGGAAACATGCTGAGCTGCCGCTCAAACAAGGGGCCAGAGTCCACTGAGGCAGAGTACCACCCTTACCCTGATCCCAGGGCAGGTATGCACACTGCTGTTCCTTGACCCCAAGACGAAAAGGGGTGAAAACTGGGCTGTACCCAATGAGGACAAACCTACACCTTTCAGTTTAGGAGTCAGAAGAAACCAGCACACATACCTGCAGGTGTCCTAGATAACACAGTGAGAGTCAGGACACTACAGATGCTCAAGCTGGCTGGGCACAGCAAGGAGGGCAGGCCTCCGGGGGCTCCATCAGGTTGTGGCTGCTCCGAGTTCAAGAGGGTACCTCCTAGAGACAGGTCTACCACGCACAGATCTGAAGGGGTGCTGTGGTACATGCGGCTGCCCCCACTGCAGGCAGCACAGAGCACAGGCCCCGGGAGGCGGTACTCTCGAAGCTCTGGTACCAGAGTCCCTGACTTGTCCCAGCTGGCCTTGATGGCCAGTGTCCGGCCATGGTGACCAAGGGCCACCAAGCAGTCTGAGTACACGTCTTCACAGGGCAGCATACTCTTCTCAGCCTCCTCAGCCTGAGGCTCTGTCTTCAAGGCCCCCATGAAGACAACTGGCTCCTCCAGGTGATGGAGGATCTTGACAAGGGCCTTTGGGTCACCAGGGGCTGACTGAGAGGTGACCAAAGCTTTTAAGACCACACAGCAGAGTTGTCCATCAGGGAGACCACAGAGGATCACAGGTGACTCCAAGAGGGTGGCATTCGCTCCAAAGAGTAGCCCAAAGAGGGCCTCTTCCAACATGAAGCCCCCACAGCCCTGGGGATGGCCACGTGGCACCCTGGAGCCTGGTGGTGACACACAGCACAGCACTGGGAGGAAGCAGGGGGCCCCAGCAGGTGCAGTAGAAGTGGATAACTCCACTTCACCAACCAGGCCCCCTGGCCAGCGGTCCTCCCCTGGACAAGGACGTTCAAATAGCTGCATCTTCCACTGGGCAGCGCCCTGCACCAGGGCCACGAGGACATCATCATGCACAGTGAATGCACAGAGTGCAGTATCTGGGAGGACACAGGCCTCGGGGTCCACAGTGATCACTGGGGAAGAGGCTTCACTGTCCTTGTTGTCCTCACTTGTCTGGCTCGAAAACCTTCTGGAACAATGGAACCAAAGTCAGGACTAGGTGAGGCAGACTACACATCTATTCACAATAACCCGCCTCACAAAAGGCTGCACACGGGTCACCACAGGGAGTGCTCGGGAAGGCCCCAGAAGACTGTCAGTCTCTAGGCAGACCATCTGCCACACAGATTCCCACCGGCACTATAGACTGCTCAGGACACACCAGGACACAGGGGCTCAAATACATGATTTCTCTCAAAGCAGTACTACAGGCCTGGACTAGACTGCATCTTTTGTTTTCAAGCTGCACATACAGCCTCTCCACATCACAGACCAGCAGCACCAGCCGCAGCTCACACTACCCTCTCCAGGAGATCCACTTCCAAGGGGCTTGCCAGAGAGAACCTGACCATCAGGCCAGGAGCAGGTCTCCTCCCCTGGTTCAGACGTGACCATCTGAGCCCCACTTGAGAAAATCTCCATGCAAGGAGGAGACCCTTGAAGACACCTGGTGCATCGTGCCAGGAAGTGAAGCCCTCCACTCCTAGTGCTGTGATGCAGGACTGCAACTCTAAACCAATCCAGGGGCAAACCACGTGCATATCTCAGGGATTAAGTGAGGAAGTCGACGCCGTGCAGGCCACGCGAGCCACGCCCATCCCTCACCTTGTCCTGGGCTCCAATGACAGGCAGTAGATGCCCCTCCGGGCGCACAGAACATAGAGCGCCTTGCGAAGGGCCAGGAGCTGCAGGTGCCACACCTGGTCGGGGAACCGGTACACCGCCTAGACGCCAGGACAGCGGGGTCAGGCCAGTCGCTTGCGAGGGGGTCTCACTGTGGAAAGCGCCGCCCGCCGCCCGCCGCCCGCCGCCCGCCGCCCGCCGCCCGCCGCCCGCCGCCCGCCGCCCGCCGCTTACAGTCAGCAGCCCGCCCTCCTGGTCGTACACGTAGACGAACTCGCTCCCTGTGGACAGGAAAACCTCCTCCTCGTGACACAGCACGCGGGGCTTGCCCGCCGCCAGGCCCCCAAGCGGACAGGAGAAGCCCGCCAGATAGTGCACGCGCGTCTCGCTGTCTGCCATCGTGCGGGGGAGCGCGGCGGGGGCGGCACCGCCTCCGGCACTTTACGGCTGCCCACGGCAAGGCGCGGCCTCCGCCGTAAAGCAGCATCGCGGGGGCGGGGCCAGTCCGTTGGCAGGCCAGGTGCGGGGGCTGTAGCGTAGGAGGGCCAGGCCAGGGGCGGGGCCGGCTCGAACAGGGCGGGGCTTGTAGGGCCTGAGGGTGGAGCCTGGGCGGAGGTGGGGCTTGCCCAGAGGCGGAGCCTGCCCGGGCCTAGGGGCGGAGCCGAGGGCAAGCCTGGCGTTCACGCTCCAGCGTGGTCATCCCGCAGAAGTCGGTGTTCACTCGCGTAAAGGCCACCACACTGCGACAAACGAATGAATACGGCGACACTTCACCTCCTGGGGACTCTCCACTTGCTTCTGGAGGCCACAACCAGGGGTCCCGGAGCGTCCCTAAGTGAAAGACCAAGGACCATATACGTTTTTGGAAATTCCGTCTTAAGCTGAGGGCCAGTGCCTCAAAGTCAGGAAGAACACTTGAACCCAGTTTCAGCGACAGAAGGGCCAACAAAGCAAGATCCACCATCCCATTTTCTTTGGTGGTGGTGGTGGTGGTGGTGGTGGTGGTACTGGGGTCAAACTCAGAGCTTTGCACATGTTAGGCAAACACTCTACCACTGAGCTACTTTTAAATTGTCCAAGCTGGCCTCAAACTTCCAATTCTCCTGTCTCAGCCTCCCCTGTAGCACACATTACAGGCATGCCCCCACTATACCCATTAAAAAAAAATTTTTTTTTTGGCAGCACCAGAAATTGAACTCAGGACCTCACACTTGTCAGGCAGGTGCTTAGGCCACTGAGCTAGATCCCTGGCCCTTGTCTTTTTGGGACAGGGTCTCACTATGCCATTCAGACTGGTCTTCAGCTCACTATGTAGCCCAGCCTGGTCTCAAACTTGCAATGATCCTCCTGTCTCAGCCTCCCAAGTGCTTGCAGGCATGAGCCACCACACATGGCTAAAACTCCATCTCTTAAAAGGGGGAAAACTTGTTATCTGAAAAGCTCGGGAGACATCTGAGGCGTGACCAGGTGTGAGGGGTCAGCTCCAGAATTTTCCAAGTTTGGACATAGCCCTGCCTAAACAACTAATTGCAGGGCCCTTAACCCCCTGTTGAGGGCTGGATGAGCCAGCCATTACTGTGCTGATCCTGGTGTTGACCAGACAATGCCAGTGTGGCCCTTGGGCTCACCCCGCCCTGCTGGGCTGTTTTAAGTGTTTTGGCTGGAGCAGGGGCAGGAGAGATGAAGCCACCACTTCCTCAGCATGCACTCTAGATGTTCCCCACACATGCATCTTCAGTGGAGTCATTTGAGCACCAACTTTAACCAGACTTTTCCCAGCCTTGAGTCACCTGTGCCCACACAGTTCCCCCAGGACATCTTGCCATGTGGTGGAAAGTACACGAAGACTATCCCACAGGAAGTGCCCAGGTGGGGAAGTCGAGGTAGGCTGGCTGAGCAGGACAGACCTTGCTGTGGGTCACTACCCCTGCCTCAGCTCTGGTCTCCACCTAGACCCTATGATTTGAGGATTTATGATGCACATCCTCTCTAAGCAAAGAAGGGGTGAGCACTGGACACTCGGGGTGAATTAAGACACAAAAATGAAGGGCTCAGGTTGTCCCCAGCCCAGGCTCTGCTATGAGGTAACCTGTCACAGGAGCGAAAGGTGCACACACCACTAGCAGAGAGGCAGTGGGACTGCAGTGTGTGCCCCGGCCAGTGATGTCTATTGAAGTCCAGAGGTACCGCCATCCCCCTAAGGAGCCGAACAATTGTGAGACTGGAGGGAAACCATGGGGTGTGTTGGAAGCTGCAGTTTACACCAGGGATGTAAGAGCCCAGCAGGGAAGCATGCAGGGTAAGGAGGGAGACCTGGGGTACAGTGGACCCCAGTTCTACTTCCAATCATGATTTGAATGATTTCTCAAAAAGCAGAGTGCATGTTCCAGAACCTCATCACCCACAGTAGTGCCATGGACTTCTGGCCCTGCTGTTTTCTTCACAGGCCGAGTGATGGGGCCGGCTGGTCAGAGCCCAGCTGCACAAACACAACTTGGGCTTTGGGGGATGAGCCACCTGCACACACAGCTGCTGACAGAAGGCTACACCCCATGTGCAAGACACACATAGGAGACCCTCAAGAGCCCACTGCCCCAAAGCCCAGGCCCATTTTGTTGCTGGTCACTGCCAGGACTCCCTACAGGGGCTCTTTCAGACCCAAGCTGCTGTTTTTAGTGCTGTTCCAGGGAGCGGTGTCAGCTGGCCAGAGTGTAAGGATGGTACCAAGGCCAGAGGGAGGGCCCTAGAGAAACCCCTGGTTGCCTACAGGGAAGGCAGTCAGCTCTGCGGCACTTGTGCCACCTGGGGCTTCCTGGACTTTCATCTTTCACTTGCTGTCTGCCGTGTGCCAGACAGATGCAGAGACCCCAGGCAGGGGCTACGTGGCCATCAGACTGGGCAGAGGCAGAAGACATCTCAGGGAGACCAGGTCACTCTCCCTCCCACTCAGGTGTGAACCTGGAAGCACAGTACCTAGGGCCCTGCACAGACTCAGTGGAGTGGGGAGCACACTGTCACAGCCGACGCACATCACCAGAAGACAAGGACATCTTGGGGCAGGAAGTTACCAAATTGCCCCCAGAGAGCAGGTGCTAGACATGACCTGTGGAGATCGGTTCAGTGAACAGGAATGACACGCTGGGCTTGGGGCAGTCGCTTCAGGCGCTTTTTATTAGGTTCCACTGCATGGCTGGGGTCAAGGTAATGCTAGCCCAAATCCAGCCAACACACGCCTGTGAGCCCAAAGCAGAGCTGAAGCGGAGCACCTACGGCCCAGGAGCAGACTGTTGCAGGCGGGCTGGGAGAGCGGGGCCAGACTCCACCTTTGGCCAGGACGGGACCTCAGCAGCTGCTGTGTTCACCTGGACAGATGTGCACTCTGGCACTCCTCTCTGGGCTACGGTACCTGCCAACATGAGAGGCGTGTCCATAGGGGACGTGAGGTGGGGCTGGAGCCACTCCTGTGTAAGATGTGACCAGCCAGGCCTAACCCTTGGCAGGGCTCATCTCAGCTGGTAGCATCAGATTGACTCTCTTTGGACAATAAAATAAAGTGCATTACTGAACAAAGAGTAACTCAAAACCATAAGCAGAGAAATCATAACACTTTTTCTTTAGCTAAAAGACAAAAGAAAACATGAACTATGTGAATGCCAGAACTTCAGAGCAAGAAAAATATTGGTTGAGGAGGAAGGGAAAGAAGGGAAATGAGCTTGGTGGATAAGACAAGAGTGAGTGGGAGAGGAGACAATGGTAGTGGTGGCAGCGAGGTCTCTAGAAGTTTGCACTGTCCAGCGCCTGCCCAGGGTGGGCAGCAGTGCTGGCACGAATGACCTTGGAAACAGGTGAGAATCAGCACAGCATCCTCTCACAGCTGATCTTAGGGCTCAGACAAGACAGAAGAGGACAAATCCCCAGTCAGGGCAGCTGCCAAGAGGCAGGCCAATCTGCCTCGGCATGATCTCCATAGAACACTGGCAGACAGATTACTCACCTGGCTACTTCCCACCTCCTCTGACCCCCACAATAGCCCTGGCCTGACCTTATACACTAGGCCAACAGCCCTAAGAGCAAATGAAATATTGGCCTTCATGAGATCCCATGGCAAGCAGACCAGGGTACCAGCCACGCCCCTGCCATGGTACAGCAAGCAGGCCAGGTTTCTCTGTCCACAGGACCAAGGACTAGGGGATGCTTCACGGGCTTGCTACTCCAGGGTGACAGTTTCCCAACTGTGCGCCACTAGGCTGGCCTTTCCAGCCTAGTGATTTGGCTCTCATTAAGGCAAAGAGGCATTAAAATGCTCACAACTCGCCTGGGAAAGGGCCAAACCACAGTCACATGGCACTTTCATAACCACTGGGACCTGTTCTGGATTTCTGGACCTCACACACTATCAACCGCCTAAATCCCAGAAGTCTCACAAGGCCCTCTCTCCAGGCCCATTTCAAGGGTCACAGCGCAGAGAGGCCGTGGGGCGAGGAACAGTGTTGGGGAGGGAGGACCAGGGTTCCAGTGCTCACCCATCCCAGCTGTCTGCAGGGGCTGCCTGCCAGGTGAGGGCCACCACTCTACTCCTGCTCAACCACCCACATCGCCAGCTGCCACAGCTGTGTGGCTTGGTAGAAAAGTCTCAGGCACTGAGGTTTGCAAGGCGAACGGACAGTGCCCCTGTCTACTCACCACCCTGAACACCCAGAAGGGCTGCACTAAAGAAGGGAAGAATAGGACACTAGTCTAGTGTCTCTCCCTCCCCTTTTGTGTGTTTTATCTTAAAACAATAAATAAAAGTCTTGTGGGGCATGAATTAGTGATTACTATTATTACAATCAATGCAAACTTTAAAATCCCACCTGGTTGCTAGGTGAGAGAAGGGAAGGCAGCCCACTAACTTTCAGGTCAAAACAAGGAGGCTGTGGCCTGGCCACACGTGTTCCCACCAGATGGCAGCCACTCACTCACATGGGAGGGACGTGGCCCTCTTGGACAGGGCCTCTACCCTAGAGCAACAGAATAGAGGCAGCCAAGAGCTCCCAACCAAACACACAGGGTGGGGATGAAAAACAAAAAGCACTGAAAAGAGGGGAAAGGAAAGCTGGTGGCAGCAGCCACCCCTCCCTGCACCGCCACCCCCGGTGATAATGCGGAGGTGCCTGGTCCTTCCACCATGGTGGGGCTGTGCACTGCGCATGGTGTGTGGGGTATTCCTGGGCAGGGCTGCTTGACATTTCCAGTTGGGAGGCTGGCTGTATTCAGGCCCAGCACACCTGCCAGAGCCACCTCTCCGGGATTAGAGCCGAGAAACTTTGGTGGGTCCAACACCAGGGCAGCTGGTCCTGCCCCTGCAGGTTTGCTGGCTTCGGCCGTACAGGGGACACATCGCACTCCTGGCTTCAGAAGGCTGGGCTAGCCCAGTCCACCCAGCAGAGGGCCGGAGCCCTAGGTCCTGGGAAGGCTGCACATCTCGCAGTGACCTGTGCCTGGCTGGTTCATGAAGGTGCAGTGCTGGCAGGCCCACATGGCGGCGGCGGCAGCATGCGTGGAGCCTCCGACAGCGCCATACTCCTGGAGGCCGGGGAGCTGCACACCGACGGTGCCTGTAGGAGGGCAAGAGAAGCGAGTTCTCATCACTTCTGCAGAAGACACCTGCCTGAGCACTGTGGC
>RJWT010045868.1:0-11552 GCA_004365215.1 Cuniculus paca
TGCTAGGCTCCTCATTTTGGAATCACTGTTGTATTATATCTTCCAGTGGTTTCTTTTATATCTTATTGAAATTCATCAAGCTTCCTTACAAAAGGTATTTTGAATTCTTACTTAGGCAGTTCATGTATTGCAATTTTGTTTTTTCTCATTCACTATTAAGGTCTAAGGAATATCATATGCTCGTTTTTCTGACATTTCTCTGATGGAAGATATGCCTCTTCGCAATGTGCTGCTTTGGGTTTTGGGAGGGTTAGTGCAAATAATGTAAAACTGTACTGCCGACCACACATCATGTGTCTTTTCTTATTGTGTTTTAATCAGGTATTTTGGTTCTCACCTGGTTTCCTCCAGTAATTTTATTGATGAATAATAAATAATTGGAGAGCCTTATTTCACTTTCTTCATCTTTTTCTGAGATTAGTCTGTTGTTTAATTGTTCATTAGATTTATCCAGCATTTTTTGAATTATTATTTATTTCCCTTGCTGTCACACAGAATTTACATTTAGTAATGTAAGGAGTCAAATAAGTAAAAGGTATACTTGTTTATCTATTCATATATCTAATTATGTATGCATATATTTAATAATTTCAACTTGAAACATATGTTTTTCCTAAAAACATACTTGAAATAACTTACAAGTATAAATACTTAATTTGGACCAATGAATAAGAACAGTAACAAGTTTCTTTTCATCAATCATAATTTTAGCTTACTCTTTTAACTTTTAGCAACCATAAATTGAGAATAAAACTTATCAGACCTATGACTATGATTAATATCATTTACCTTTTAGTTTGAACACACATTCTGCCACTAATTTTTAAAGAATCTCAAAGGTAAACCATGTTTAATTTCTTATGTCAGAATTTTTGAGTTTTTCCTTTGTTCTAACAAAATGATTTCAAATTTATTTTAACAAAATGAAAGATAATAGGACTGGTACATGCAAGTCTGCTGAAACTATTATATTAATTATGTTTAGCTGTTTCATCTGTCAATTCTAGAAAGTTATGTATAAAAATTTCTGAGCGCCTTTTTATGTGAAGTATAACAGATTATCTGAATAAGCTTGTAGAAAGCTATTCAAAATCCTGAGAATATGATAATTCTACATAATCATATACTGCACTCTGTATCAGTTCTTATGACTGGGTCATTCAAGGTATTATATGACTATAAAATTAAAACATGAACATAATGAACATGTATTTTGTATTATATTATTATGCTGATTGTGGCTCTTTAATTTTTAACAAAGTTAGATTTCTTTCAACCCTTTTCTGATTCCTAAACAAATAATCTTCCATCATAAATTAGGAAAGGAAAGGCAATACTGGTGTTACTTTTATTGTTGACATGTCACCTTGACTGCATTAATGTCCAATCACCATAGCTGGCTAGGTGGTGGCCAGGAGGGGTGGATACTCAGATGGAAAGCAGATACACTGAGTTGAGGTCAAAAGACAAAACCAGATTCAGAAAAATAACTAGAAACAAAGACTTGCTGATTAAAATCCAGCAGTGAGAGATTTAGAAAGGGAACCCAAAAGCTCCAGGATTTCAGCATCCCTTACATACCAGGTACTGCATATGTTTTGGAGGAGGATTCGGCTCCTTGAAGAAGGACCTTGCATTTCAGTGGTGGCCTGGCTAATAGAATAGGCTATCAGTCACACTGCCCTCCTCAATGGCAAGAGGAACACAGCCAGTAACATATTCTTAAACCAGACCATAACAAAAATTGAACAAGGGCAAAAAGTGCATAAGACAGCACAGCAGATCCTTGGGAATTTGAAAACAATTATGCCACTCTGATTAGAGACTCAAATCTAAGTGCTGAAAAATCTGGGCCTGGGGGCTGCTGCATGAATAAGCAGCATCTGGCAGTGATGGAACTCTGGGGAAAGAAGAGGTCAAACTGACTCAGAAATAATTCCTCACCCATTGTTTCCACATACACTGGGAGAGTTGTGATTAGGGGACATACTGCATACAAGCCCTACAGCAGGTGCCCAACAGGAGATCCCCCAACATTCCCAGTTGGGGATTAGTGAAAACAAGGAGCCCAGGGTTTACCATTTTCAAAGGTTACAGACAATGCTTTGGGGAGCAGGACAGGAAAAAACCATAGGCAGATATAGGAAGAGTGTCATTTGCGTCAGAGGGCATCCAAAGATGACCTAAGCTGAAGGCAGAGAAAGCACAGAGACAACAGCAGAATTTGCCCCGTAGGGAAAGGAATGCTGAGGGAGAGGGCAATGATGCAAGATGATGGACAATCCGGTCCTGTGCTAATTACAGGGCACTCTCCCTTTTCCAAACTAAGGGCAGTAGTCAGATCTTGGGAGAGAGAAAAAGGCCTACAGTTAGCCACACCCACAGCATGGTTTAAAGCTGGGAGGGGTGAGGCAAGATAGTCATCCTTGCTCACAGGCAGGCAATCAAGCAAGCAACAGGTGCCAGCTCAGAGACCTGCAACTGAACTCAGCCTGCAAAATAAATGGTACCATGAGAATACTTCAAGTTTGTACTTTTGCAACTGCTTAAGGTTTTTGCTTGTTTGTTTTGTAGGATTATTATTTCTTTTTTTCCATTCTTTTATTTTTTCTGCACTTTCCCTTTCTTTCTTATTTTTTTATCTTCCTTCTTCTTTACTGCTTTCATCTGGCATGTATATAGGAGATATCCCTATATGTGCAAAGGACAATAAGAATTAACCAGTGCTTTAATTTAAATACTACATAAACAGTACCTTTAATGGGCCTGTCAAGGTGGCCCCTCCCAAAATTGGCCATAGAGAATCCAACAAAAGCTAACTATCAAAAAATTAAGAGTTGGACAATCACGTAGATTCCCTCCATCTTTAATTATGCATCCCTCCCTCTGCTATTGTACTTAGAGATTATAATTTAAGGAAATGTGTCCAGTTGTCCAGTTGACAACGGGTGTATTTTGACCTTTTGTTATGACCTTTCAACATGACTGAATTAAGAAACACCAAGGAGATTAGTACATTATGCTTGTCCATATGTCAGTTGGATATTTCCAGAGAAGATTTTCATGAAGGCCAGAAAACTGAGGGGAGAACACCCACCCCAATTGTCAGTTGCATCTTTCAATAGTCTTGAGACTTGAAGGGAATAAAAAGGAAACATGGAAAAAGTTGACATGCCTGCACTCAATTCAGTTTGAAAGGATGATTCTTTCGTCATCTGTCTTTTCTGCTGCCACCTGTGGACATCAGGTAGCAGTTTGTTTCGCTTCTTAAAATAGACTCACACAAGTGACATCTGAGAGATTCCAAGTCTTTGAACTTGGACTGGTGCTGTATCCTTGATCTTTCTTGTTCCAGGGCTTCCTGTTCTGGGACAGAGAAGCTATTGAATCCTCCAGTTATACTATTAACTAATAGAATCAAGTGTGTCACATTTAAAATTGTTTCATTAAAGTATCATCTCATTAAAGTTAAGACTGAGTCTTAGTTTCTGAATGATATGTATTTGTTAGTATACATTTCCTTCCAATTATTAATTTTCATCACACATTGTCTCCCTTTAATCCCCATTTTGCATGATAAAAGACATGCTGTATATGAAAAGTTAAGTGAAGTAAGGGGATAAATACTGAAAAGAACCATTAGTGAGCTTTTGTCTTGAATAATTGATGTAGCGATCTTTGATTAGGATGGGCTAAGTAATGCTATAGTAAGAAAACTCTTTAAATCTCAGTAACTTAGCACAAAATAATTTGCTATTTGTTCTACATATCAGATGCAGATTGAAGAGGCAATTTATTCTGGAAGTTTATTCTAGTTGCCTTATTGAAGTTACCGGAGGACAGATGTGTACTTCCCCCTCACCATATGCTTCTACAGTGTTTTGGTTAAGATAAAAGGAATATATTGAAACTCACACACGTTTTTGAAGTTACCAACAAGAAGTGACTGCTCACTTTTGTTTCCATTACATTGATCAAAATATGTCACTGTCAAAAACTTCAAGTGGACGAGGAGTATAATTCCATGATATGCGTGAATATGAGAGAATCAGAAATATTTGGCAAACAACCATAATAATTACCATGGTCTGCCTTTGTGATCACTAACTAGACACTGTTCTCTCTCTTTCTCAAAAACATCACTCATCTCCTCCCAAGCTAAACAAACATCAAGTTCTGTCCGATTGCAGTGTCAAGTCGAAGTGTACAAATGTTACTTTGGTCTGTGGTAGCAACTTCTTTTGATTAATTAAAAGAAACAAATGGAATTAATATTCTTTGGATGAACCAAAGCAAACCAAATATTATTCTGATAAACAAAATTAATCAAGTAATTAAATACATGAATAAGTTAACTTTCATTGTATTCTCTCAAACTCTTTCATCTTTAAAGGGAGTCATAATAGTGATTGGTATTTAAAAAATTTTTAAACCCGCTGGGAAATTCCCTACTCTGAACTTAGGGAATATATCTTTATTACAGACCATATTTACCCTTGGAAAGGATTTTCTTTTTGAATTTTTCCTAAGGTTATTATTTTGTTCTGTGAAATATTTGCTTCTCTGAACCTAGTTAAAGTGAACCCTGGAGAATAAACTTTCCTTGGGAACTGACTAATATTTAAAAGCATATTTTCATCTATAATGCTGAGATTCCAGTGGTTTTTCTAAGTCTCAAAGAACTAACATCTTAACTTCATGAGGATAGTTTCTCTGACAGGTAAACCTTATTACTTACTGAGTCTCTTATCCAATTGATTCCAGTCAGAGTCATGGAAACAAAACTATATATAATTCTTTTTTGACATAATTTTCATAGTTACTAACAGTTTTGCATTTTTCCCAGGTGCTTAACTTTCTAAATACGATTGTCATTATGTTGATTTACATAGATGTGATGGGAGAACAAATTTTTTAATCATTCTCAGATCCATGAATCCCACCTAAAAATCCAAAAGGAACTCCTGTCACCAGTTCAACACATTCAAATGTCTTAGAGTTACTTTGGAATTTAAAGCAGATGTCAAATTTAATGTCTATTGTTTGAATTTGAGAAAAACTTGTTTTACCTAATTCTAAAGTTTCCAGGAGTTATGTATTGGTCACTATTTTTCATAAATATGAGAAAATTTCTTTCCTGAATTTGTCATCTTAATTCCTTGCATGAAACAGTGAAGACCAATAAATCCTTGTTATTAACTTAACTTCTCAATTTTTTTTGAGGAAGTAAAGACCATTGCATGTATGAACAGCCTTCCAACTGATCAAAGGTTGCAGTTTTATAACATGATTGGCCATTGTAGCACGTGGATCACTAATTTTTTTCAGATCTTTTAAACAGATTCTTTGCCCTGTACTGTTTGGAGAGTATATTTACTTCTGTTTTTGTGATTTCTAGGTATGGAACCAGCTCACTTTTGGTACCAAATTTTAAATCAATCACATTGGTCAAGGTTCTGTTGTTGCAAAATACATCAAATTATAGTGCTTTAAAAAGTAAGGTTTCTTTGTTATTCCTGCTATGCAAATGAGTGTGTCATCTGCTTACTGTGCCTACTCAGCTCATTCTTGACTAGTTGACACAACTTCCAAGAAAGTAAAGGTTGTCAATGGTAATTTTCCCTGTGGGTTAAAGTATTACTCCATGGATGGGTTTCAGACACAAGATTTCTTCCACAAACTTTTAGCTAATGAAATGTCACAGGGCAATGCTTATCTTAAAATGATTAGTGTTGTCTTATCTTATTATTTCCTTATAGACAGGAAAAATTAAAATATTTTTGGGGAATCATAATCCTGGATACTTATTAATGTCCTGTAATAACTTTCTGCAAAGATTTTCCATTTTTGTATGTTCAGTGTTTGTATATACAGGCCAATCCATTTGAGTTTTCAAACCTTTAAGAAAAGCAGAAATTTTTAATATGAAGAATACAGCATTTACTGATTTATGGCTATCAGAAATTTTTCTATCAAAAATTTCTGATCATAGTTATCATATGTGAATACTTAAATGATAGATCTCTTGACATATGAAAAATAGATTCCAATTTAATAAACAAAAGCTCAAAACTATGTCTTTATCAATTATACCAAATAACTTTGAGAAATATTTCTTTGCAACAAAATGTTGATTAAATTGTTAGTCTCATGAAAATTGATAGACCCTGTTTTGTACTCACTTATATTTTAAGATAACTTTTATCATGTTATTTCAAATTGCCAGACTTCATTTTTTGAGAATTTCACACATAAAGAAAAATGGAACAGATAATACAAGTTTCCATGAACCTTTTATCTCCTTCAGTTCTCTCTATTACAAATGTCTTTGCTTTAGTGCAGTATATATGTTATAATTAATGAGGCCATACTAACACATTATTATAAAATAAAAGCTATAAATTACATTACAGTTTATTTTTAGGTTGTACCTTCTATGACAAATGTATGGCAGTTACCCACCATTAGAGTATCATACAGAGTAATTTTACTACCTAAAATTCCTCTGTGATAAACCCATTCTTCACTCTCTCCCTCTAATCTCCAGGTAAGCACTAATTTCTTTACTGTCTGCATAGATTTTCCTTCCTCAGAACATCATACATTTTGAATCACATGGTATGTAGCTCTTTTAAAGTGGCTTCTTTCACTTGGCAATATATATTTAAGGTTACTCTATGTATGTGGGGCTTTTTTGTTGTTTTTTTTTTTTGGTGCTTGTTTTTTTTTATTTTTATTGCTGAAGAATATTCAACATGTAGATGTACTGGAGATTCTTAATTCATTCCTCTAGGTAATGTTGTTTTGGTTGCTTCCAAGTATTGGCAGTGACACATAATACTGCTGTAAACATTAAATGCCATATTTATGAACAGATATATTTTCAAATCATTTAACCATGATTGATGGATGATTGATGGTTGAATATGTTTAGCTGTCTAAAAAATTGCCAGATGATCTTTCAAAGAGGTAGTGCATGTTAAATTCCCATTAACAATGAATATGCTGACCCATTGCTCCAAACTATCATTAGCATTTGGTGTTACAGAAGGGTTTTTTTGTTGTTTATTTTCACCATTCTTGTAGGTATGCATTGATTTTTCATTTTACAAAAATGTGCAATTGTGTGGAGATACATAACTTTTGGATATCTTTTCATATGCTTATATATCTTCTATCTTCTTGGGTGAAGTGATGCTATAATAGTTTTCAATTTTTAATTGAGTTGTTTGTTTTCTTATAAAATATCAAATTCATCATATATTCTGGACATTAATCCTTTATTGGATGTATATTACAAATATTTTCTGTCAATATGGCCAATTTTTTCGAAAGATTTCATTTGTGGGGGTACAGAAAAGTAGACTTCCAAAACTTCATCCTCTAGCCCCTGTAATCAGTAAAAATGTGACTTCATGTGACAGCACCAAAGACAATTGTCTTTAACTTAAGCATATTTTACATGTCTGACTCCAAAGCTATTACATAATAAATGACACATTTCTGTTATTTTAGTAAGTCATTTAGCTTAGGGTAAATGTTATGGTAGCAATAGAAAGTGAATATAGTTTATTTTGCTAGAGTTGTAAGGAATGATGGAAAATACCTCTTTCATTGTCAGTAAACTAAGTTTCAGCATCTGAAGTACATTGTGTGAGCAGGATAATCTGCTAGCCACAGACTTGCATATTTATGAATATAAGTAATAGTTAAAATATGAAGAGCTTTAATAGGTAATAGGAATCACATATAGTTTCAAATATTATAAATTATATTGAAATACAGTTTACTGAAAAAATAATCTGAAACTGACATACACTGCCTAAGGTTTTGTTTTGTTTTGATTTCTGTCTTACTGCATGGTGAAAGGTCTGAAATAATTTCCTCTAATTAACTTATAAAAATGTTCTTTTCCATATTTGCAAAATGATAAGGGAAAAATTTGACACTTAATAAATATGTGTATGTATTTTTAAACCGAAGTCTTCTATTTTAATCATTTCAATACTAGGATAATAAAAAGATAAATGAGACCCAATTATTTAAGTAAGTGGTCTCCTTTTGTTACACAAACTATAGTTAACAATTATTCAAAGTAAGAGTTGTACAAGATAAAGAATATAAACTGCATCATCTTGTCAAAGACTTATCTATAGTATTTAAAATTTAGAAAATGTATCCAGACCAATTTTCATATCTACAGAACTTGAAATATAGCAGACACTCAATAAATGAATATATCTGTTCTCATGTAGAATGTCAGATACTGAATTGATCAGATGTTAGTCTAATCCAGAGTCTTTTACACTTGCATTTATGCTAGTCAATGGAAAATCATACAAAGATTGTAGTACATGTTGGGCATGAAATTGTTTTGATGTACTGTAAACTTAAGACTCAAGTAAACATGGTGATGAATATGATTTTCTTGAAATAGTTTTAATAATACCCACAAAATATTAGTAATTTTATAAAAACTGATATTGCTAAGTGTGCAAAAATATGTTCAAATTTCACAATATCAGTAATCTGTAACCCCAGTGACACAATGCTGTGCAAACCATTCTTGCCAAAACTGAATGTATTCTAAAAGTATATAAAAATTAGGCTAAGGTAGTGAAGCTGAGGAATCCTCACTTTTATTTGAACTGACTACTGATTTCTTTTTTCAAAAACAATTGAGCCTCAATAAAATCAATTGATTTACATTTTATCCTATACACATGGAGTTCCCTGAAGGCCACAGTCTCCCATGACATTCAAAAAAGTAAGACATTTTCCTAATGACCTGTCTCTGAGTTTCCACTTCTATTTTAATTCGATCAATTTATGCAAAATGTCTCTAACCCATATATCATGTCTTGTGTTACACCATGAGACCACAAATGTGTGTAAGTTTTCTATTCTTCATATCCTTAAAATCAGTGACCTTCCCAAACAAGCCTCATGTAGGTTTATTTCATATTTCCAATTTATTATAGTTATATTTCAAGGTATAAGCACTAATGCAAATAAATTTTAAATTTAACTTGCAACTATGAAGCTTAATTAATTTGATTCAATTTGCTAATAAAATAATTTGTTGTATTTCAACATTAAAACTCTTCATTCCAAAACTCCACAGTACAGAAATTCATTTACTGACATCAAATCCTACTCTACAGACACTAAGTGATTATATTAGTCATTTCTACACTTTAATAAAGTTAACATGTTTCATAGAAATTTAGTCATATAGTAGTTCATACTTATTCTTGTTGGACACACTTCAAGGTCACCAATGTACGTCTGAAACTATGATCAGTAAATCATGATTAGTAATCTTATATATATATATGCCATTTATTTTCCTACACGTAGTATCTATGATTAAGATCCCATCAAAAAAATTGGCATGGTAAGTGATCAAATACAATAAATAACGATAAAACAGAGCAATAAGAATAAATATAAACAATATACTGTAACAAAAGTCTGAATGTGGTATCTCATCCAAATGTCTTATTGTACTCTAGATCTAGATAAGAACTTTCACTTTTTCACTACGGTAAGTATTTTATGTCTTTTCTTTGATATAACCTAGTTATCAACATTACTGCTTTTATATTTTGAGGTTATTAAACTAAATAAAGGTTATTGAAAGACAAGAACCTGTGATATTCTGGTGTTGAGCCTGATAAAAAATATGGCTACTAATAACTGAGAAACTTGGAGAGGGTACACCATAGAGATGCTGAACTAAGGGACGAATTCCATCCTGGGTGGAACAAGAAGAAATTATTTTAGATTTCATGTCATTTAGAATGGTGCACAATTAAAAGCTTATGAAATGTTCATTTCTGGAATTTTCGGTTTCATATTTTCAGTCTGCAGTTGACTGGATAACTGAAAGTATAGAAAGAGAAGTCACAGATAAAGGTCTACTTTGCTTTTTTTGTTTAGTGTATTCTTTATGACAATCAAATATGTTTTACAAATCATTAGTAGTTCATTTAGTTGATTGTTGGATAATATTCTACTTAAGAATGTACTGTAATTTTTTATTCTACTGTTGAACTATAATTAGGGTGTTTCCAGGTTTTAACTCTGCCATGTAATGTTTGTTTTGTAATTTAAGCACAAATATTTACTTAGACCTACATTTCATTAATTTTAGATAAATTTCCAAATTGGAAATATTGAGTCATATGGCAATTATATTCATACACCTCATATTATGCCCCATATACTGTGGTAGTTACTCCCATAAATTATGATAGTATAGCAAAAAGTCTGTTTATCTGAAGAATAGGCAAAATAGGTAGAATCAGCAGAATGATAAAAAGTAATAAGAACGCTTAACATGCAGTAAAAAGTACAGCAAAAATCCTTGTAGATCTCAATGATCTTCTGAAAAAGTTTAAATATATGGACTCCAAAAGCAAAAGGACTTCTTTAGTAGATAAAAACATTCATGGTGCATTATCTATTCAACAACAAATCCATGATTATAAAAAAGAAACAAATCAACAAAAAGCACCATGGTCATATTTCTAAAAAGAGATGACACCTCCTCAAGAGTCCCAATCAGGGCTATCAGGAGATGTTCCATAACAGTACACTGTCATCATAGTGAATGACAGTTGTATGATATTATTGTCCTGCAGACATTCACATGTGATAAGAAATGAAGGTGGAAGACAGAGAAATTGATGGCCCTAAACTTGTATAGGCTTACACTAACACATCAGGTATTTGGTCTTACTTTTCAAAAAACAGGTCATAAAGTACAAATGAAATAAATTTTTTTAAAAACCTGTAAAATAAGAATATTAAGAAAATATTTTATGTTACTATACAATGAGTTTTAAACAAAGTGCTATAAAAAAAAAACAAAACTTTTAAATTTATAAAGAAAAAAGTAATAGTGACTGTTTAATTTGTTATTAAAGAAAGAATTTTTTTTTATAATCTCAATCATCTCATCGAATTCTCCTTTTACACAGTCTGGCAAAAGTCTTCCGTTGGTTTTCCATGTCCAGAACCTTGCTGACTCAATTGAGCTCAGTATTCCCACTTGAACTGACCATCAATTAATCCACCACACAGGTTATAATCCAATGTGTTATATAATGGTACATTTTTCAGCTTTGGTTATTGTTGTCTCTCCTGTTCTTTTTGTACCCCAATATTGGTGATGCTTGACTACTTCCTTAGTTTCTATTACTCTAAGATGCACAAAGATTATTTGTTACCTTTGCTTACTCCAGACATAGAATCTCATTTTTTCCAGAGAGCACTAGGTCCTTTTACCGAAGAACATAATTTACAAAACAAGACCTGGGAACTAGCGTACTTGTCACTGAGTGCTGTTTCTTCTAGCCTTCTAGTAAACACAGAATATACATATGTATACTAAGTAATGTACACACACATATTTAGAATCATTTCTGTATCTGTCCATCTGCATAAGCCTAATAAGTGAAACATAATTCATTAGAGGTCTTTGAGTCTGCTGTACTCTAAATGCAATTCTTTCTAGTTTTCCTTTCTTGCTTAGCTGTAAAGTCTTT
>RJWT010045869.1:0-11544 GCA_004365215.1 Cuniculus paca
GATTTTGATGATTGCTTTTAATATTATTTCCAGCAGAATAATCATAAGTGAGTATTCAGGTCATAGAAAATAATGTAAAACCAAATTCAAAAAGTGAATTGTCTTTCCCTTAATCATAAAAACAGTTGTTTTGTAATCCTAAAAGTTCCTAAATATGCCTCAGGTTTTATAGTAAATACAAATATGATAATTTATCCTTTGTTCTCAATTATGGAAAGACTGACAAATTTGGTTCTATACTTGAGACATGCAGTGAAGGAAGCAGAACTGAATTTGGATCAAGCAGCTAGGAAAAACAATCCACACAATTTGTTAAGTGCTTTATTGAGAAAGGCACAAACATTGCAATAAATGTATATGAATAAATACACTTGCATGTTGACAGTAATCCCTTTGCATGACCGCTGGATTTGTTACATAAAATGGAATGGTTTTTGTATGTGACATCCATGGTCCCATTTATATAGGACTTTAAATCTGTAAACACTTGTAATATCAGATGCAATGTAATAGCTATGGAAATAGCTGATTAGCTATGTATCTTAGAGAACAATGCCAATGAGAAAATTCTGTGTATGTGTTCAGCACACAGACATTTAAAAAATATTTTTTTTCCAAGGTTTGTTGCTGTGTCCTGTGCATCCCGCAGGGGTTCCTGTTAGGGCGTGGCAGGAGATTAGGAAAAGACAAAACACTTAAGAAAAGGAAAACTGGAACCTGGTGGGATGTGACCTCTTTGATGGAAAGGCAGTGACAACCCAGCATGGTCTGCATCTTTATACACAGTAAAAAGTGGGGAAGTGCGCGATGGGGCTAAAAGTGCAAGGTCTCAGTGTTTTGCTGAGAACACAGAAAGTGAAATATTTTCAGCAACACCAAGGCCAGACACCTGCTGATATGCAACTGAGCTAGAGGTCAGCTTGTTTACACAGTCAGCCTCTGGCAGCCAGTGTACCTGGTGCTGGCTTTTCTCTAGTCCCAAGGAGTTCACTGACCTCTGCACTCATCGGGGCTCAACTACTACCCACAGTTGGTTGAATCCGAAGGTAAGGAAACTGCAGATATATCACAACTATATCAAGATATATTTTAAACAACATAATGGCTCATGTAATTGCAAATTTTGTAAAAGCAATGCTTTAACCAGCTGTAGTGGCACACCCCTGTAATCACAGTATGCAGAAGGCTGAGGCAGGCAGATCTCAAGTTGGAGGTCAGCCAAGGAGACTGGTGTCAAAATTAAATAAATAAATAAATAAACTGAAAAACAAACCAATGTCTTCAGTTCTCTTCATATAACAATTGGGGTCTAAAATGCCCAAACATATATTCAAATTTATAAATATTTAGAACCTGTAGTTGTTAATTACTCAATTATGGTAAAGAAGAGATTAAACTGGAGCTCAGTATTAGTCTCCCAAGATAACCAGTTGTGTGGACAGCCAGCTCTAGGTGTTGTGTGTCTCCCCACTGAACAGGAGGCTGACCGGTCAGAGTGCACAGGCAAAAAATTAATACGAAATTACAATGTGAAGAGTCTCTCAGAAAACCAGCAATCATGAACGATATAGAAGAAATGAAATAATTAAAAAGAAGAATTTAAAGTCCACTGAAAGACACTGTATTAAGGAAGGCCAATTACAGAAATCATAATGTTGTTTTCAGAAGATAAAAAATCAACATGGACAACAATTTTAACCAGAAATGAAAACAAAAAAATCCTTTTAATAAAATGTGGGTTAGTCCACAAGGGTAAGGGCATGGTGGTCTCACGTGCATCTTACTTTTTATCTCTTACACAGAAAAAGATTAAGGACAAACTTGCAGGCAAATTGATTTTTTTAAGGCAAACTAATTGCGTGTGCTTTATGCATCAGGAATTCTGTTTTCAGGTGTATATTCCATTGAAATTCTCACAAACGTTTGTGAAGATGTTAATTGCAACAATGTTTATGGTGTTCACAATTTGATGTCCATCGCTGGGAAATGTAAATATAAATCAGAGTGAATCTCAGCAAATCAAAACTGTAAATTAGATGTGCACATATAAATATAGATCACTTGGTTTTTTAGAACCAAGTTTATTGAGGAATAATTCACAAACATTGAAGCGTGTCTTTTGAAATGTGCAGTATATGAACTTTGACAAACGTTTACTGTGGAATAAATGCAATCATAAACAAGTTAGAGAAGATATCCAGGATTGTCTAAATTTATTTGAGCCATTTTGCAGATAACCCCTTTACCAAACTTGTTTACCAAAGTTTCCCCTTTTCTAGAATATTGTAAAAATGAAATCATCCCGCACACTTTTTTTGAGCTCTTCTCCTTAACATTATGCTCATGGTATTGTATCTAAGAAATAGTTTTTTGTCACAAATATGTCTCTGTGTTTGCTCCTGTGTACATGGCAATATTTTAAATTTATGTTTATGATGGTTTATGATTAGTTTTTATGTATGGCACAATGTAAAACTTAAAGCCAATTTTTCTTTGCATATGGATGTCCAGTTATTCTACTACCATGTTAGAACAGTAATTTTTCTTCTTTAAATTGACATGGTGCCACATAAACATATGCATGTCTCTGTGTTATTAATAATAGGTCAATCTATGCTTGTCTATCTGCCTTCTCCCTAAAACTCTAGAAATTCTTTTAAATTCATTGATTATCATAGCTTTATAGAAAGTATTGAGATCAGATAGTATAAGTCCTCCAAATTTTTTCTTTTCACAGTCATTTTTGCTATGCTATGCCCTTCACATTGTCAATATAAATTTAAGAAACAGCTTCCTAATTAATAAATTTCTATAACTTTGGATGAAATGTTATCGATTCTGTAGGCCATTAGTTGTAACAAGAACTACCTAATATATTGAGTTACGGAATCTTTGAATGAGTCAATTTTTCATTTACTTTTTTTTCAATAACATTTTATAGTTAATGGTGTACAAACTCTATTTTGTTAAATTGATTCCTAAGTAATTTTTGATTGTTACCAGGATACACATAAATACACTTTTTAAAATTTAAAGTTGCATATTATAATTACCAATGCATAGAGGTGAAATTGATTTTTGTATCTAATCTTGCATTCTTCCCCTTTGCTAAACTCACTTGTTAGTTTCAATAGCCTTTCTTTCTAGATTTACTGGGAAAGTTTAGCATAGAGGATATACTGTATTCAAATGCAGTTGCTCGTATTTCTTCTTTCCAAATTTTATGGCCAGAATTTATTTTTCTTTTCTATTAAATTTTCTAGAATTTCAAGTATGAGTCTATTAAGAGATTCTATTAAAATTGAACCTCATTTCTTTCATCAGAAAGGTAAAGAATTCTCTCATTTCTTATAAGTAAAGTATTAGGGAGAAAAGAGAGTACATTATTATATTTTCTACAGGCATCCAGAAATAATGAGCTATCATGAACAACTTTATGTAATATATTTTTCATGATTAGTGTCTTGGTTACTTTTCTCTCATTGCTGGGACAAAATACCCAACACCCAAAACGAAGGAAGAAAAGGTTTATTTAGCTCACTGTTTCTGGAGGTTTTAGTCCATAATCAGTTGGCTCCAAAGCAGGAAGGCATGGCACAGGGGCAACACTTCAAGGAAGCAGTCAGCAAAAGCAGTCAGAGCAAAAAAGGGGAAGAGAAAGTCTCTTTTCCTCCTTTATATTGTACACAGGCCACCCCCTACTCCAGGACCAGTATAGCACTCACTTAACACTATGATCTCAAGGTACATTCATTTTTCTACAAATAACTCAAGTTTATCCTTTTTCCAGCATAGTAGAATATCATTGTGTGTAAAATATCATATTTTCTTTGTTCATTCACATGTTAATGGATTCAAGATTTACCTATTATAAACTGTGCTACAATTAGCATGTGCATGCATGTATCATTGTAATATGATGTCTTTAACTCTTCTGGGAAGATACATAGAGGGAGAATAGCTCGCCAAAATAAAATTTTAGTTTCAGCTTTTTGACAAATCACACTGATTTTTAGGTTGGCTGTATTTTATGTTCCCATCAACAATGTGGAAGAGTTCCTTTTTCCCTGCAGTCTCTCCAGCATTTGTTATTATCTGGTTTCTTGATGAAGACCATTGTTTTTGGGATACGATGAAATCTCAATGTTGTTTTAATTTGCATTTCTCTAATGCCAGCAATGTTGAGCGTTTCTTCATATATTTAATGAGAGAAATTTCTGGCAATTTTTTTTTCCATTCTGTACGTTGACTTTTCACTCTGTTGGTTGTTTCTTTTTTTTGTGCAGATGCCTTTTAATTTGTTATGATCCCATTTGCCGATTCTCAGAACTATTTCCTGTGCAGTCAGTCTTCTGTTCAGAAAGTCTTAGCCTATGACTATGAATTTAAGATTTTTACTTATTTTTTCTTTCAGAGGTTAAGTTTTCTTATTTAATAGTTATTTCTTTGTTCCATTTTGATTTTAGTTAAGTACGTGGAGATAAACATGGGCCTGGACTCAATCTTCTGCATGTGGAGAGCCAGTTTTACCAATGCCATTTATTAAATAGGCCATCTTTTCTTATGTGTGTATTTTTCTCCTCTTTTTCAAAGATCAAATAGCTGAATATACTTGGGGTTGTTTCAGTATCCTCTAATCTGTTTCACTGATGTTCATATCTGTTTTTGTGCCAGTATTGTGCTGTCATTAATTGTTTTGTAAGTTTTGTAATCTTGTGATTTTTTTCATTTTATTAGTACATGTCTGCAGCACATTCAGTTGACAATCGTCCTAGTCAGTGGGTGCATACGCATAGTATTTCTGTGATTTAACTTTAGGTCTGGGATGATGTGATGCCTCCTCTTTTGATCTTCTTTCCTAGGATTGCTTTTGTTATTAGGTCCCATTGTACTTCCATATGAATTTTAGGATTATTTTATCCAGGTCTGTAAAAAATACTGTTCAAAATTTGATTGGAATTGTGCTAAATCTATGTATCAATTTTAGACATATGCCCATTTTGATGATATCGGTTTGTCTATCCAGGAATGAGACATGTTTCCATTTTCTGATGTCTTTTTTAAAATGATTTTTTTTCTTTTAAAGAGAATAAAAACCATAAAAACAATACAGAATTTCAAAACAAGATGATAGGAAATTAACAATGGTTAATTTGGTTATTGCATAGTTATCTTCAAAATAGTTGCTCAGATTACCAGACATAGGCATGCAAAATTGCCTATATAAACACTATAAGCACTAACTCTTCCTTTCAATGAACTAATAGAATTAGTAGTACAATTTTCTTAACTATTTTATATATATATATATATATTTTTTTTTGCCCTCCCTTCTTTTCTCTTTTTCCCTTCCAGTTGTTCTTTCCTTTTGAGCAGTTTCCTTCCCTTTCACAATATCTGTTGTACCTTTTGGATTTTATTTACTCTTTCAGACTACTGTCGATCTTTCACTTCTTTAGGCGAATTCCTAAGAGCTTAATTTTTCTTAGTGCCATTGTGAGTGGTATTTTCCCTAATTTCTTTCTTCAGTAGATTTGTTATTTGTGTACATGGGCACTTAATTTTCTGTGTTGACTTTATATCTTGCTACATAACTTAATTTGGTTTGTCATTCTAAGAGCTTTGGTAGATTCTGGGGGTCTTCTATATAAAAGAGCATGTCATCTGCAAATAATAACTTGAATCTTTTCTTTCCTATACATTTACCTTTTATTTTTTTCCTTTCCTAATTGCTCTTGATATTTGAGAATTATGTACATGAACAGGTCTGGGAATAGTGGACATCCCTGTCTTCTTCCTGATTTTGCAGGAAAACTTTCATAATTTTTTCATTTGCAGTGATACTGACAGTAGGTTTGTCATAAACAGCTTTTATCAGATTGAGATAAGGCCATTCTGACCTATTTTCTTCAGGGTTATTATCATGAGAAGATTTTGGATTTTGTCAAAGGTTTTTCTGTGTTAGTTGAGATAATCATGTGATTTTTGTCCTGGATTCTGTTTATGTAATAGATTATATTTTTGATTTGTGTATTTGAATCATCCTTGCATCCCTGGGAAGAAGCCTATGTAGTTAAGAAGTATGATCTTTTTGATGATTTGTTGCATACTGTTTGCCACTATTTGTTGAGAATTTTTCATCTTTATTCATTAAAGATACTAGTCTACAAATTTATTTTTTGGTTGGGATCTTTATCTGGTTTAGAAATCTTTTTTATGGTTAATGTCCAGGAATATTCTTCCCTTTCAATTTCATTAAAAATCTTGAGGAGTATTGGTGTTAGAATTTCCCTGAAGCTTTTGTAGATTTCAGTAGTAAACTCACAGACCTAGGCTTTTCCGGTAAGATATTTGTTTGTGCTTTTATTACATTGCCTGTTATCCGATGATTCAGGGTTTTTAATTTTCTTGGTTTAATTTTGGTAATTTATATGTATCTAGGAATCTATTCATTTATTCTAAATTCTACAATTCATCGCAATACAGGTTTGTAATTAATGTTTTTTATTCTGGCAGTATTCATTATGATTTCACCTTTTTCATTTCTAATTGCATGGATTTGGGTGTTTTTTTTTCCTTGTTTCGATTAGATTGAATAAGAGTTTATCTATTTTGTTTGTTTACTTATTTATTTACCTATTTATTTATTTTGAGGAACCAACTGTTTCATTAGTTCTTTGTGGGATATTTTTATCTCAATTCCATTGTTGTCTATTATTATGTTATAATTTCCTTGTACTAGCTTTGGGTTTTGATTGTTCTTATTTATCTAAGACCTTGAAGTGCTTGGTTAGGTTGTTTATTTGGGCTCACTCTGTTTTGTGATGTGGGTATTCACAGATCTGAATTTCCCTCTTAGGACTATTTTACTGTGTCCCAGAAGTCCTGGTATGTTGTATTGGCATTATCGCTAGTTCTAGATACTGCTGTATGTCTTCCTTCATTTCTTTTGTAATTCATTATTTAGTTCCCCTGCGTTTGCAAAATTTCTCTTTTCTTTTGTCATTGATTAATAAATTCATAGCACTATGCTCTGGTAATGCACATTGTATAATTTCAATTATTTTACTTAGGGTTGATTTATTAGGTAGTATGTGATCTATTTTGGAAAAACTTCCACGTGCTATTGAAAACAATATGTATTCTATTTAGGAGTATAAAAGAAAATTCATAGAGAGATAAGCATATATATAGGTTAGGATAAGCATATATATATATATTTTTTTTTCAAGCATTTACCATTTATCAAAGTTTTTTCTCTCAAGGTTTTCAAAGTATATTGCCTTCATGTTATCCAAAGTCACCATACTGTACAACAGCATACCAGAAATTTCTGTTGCTAACTATAACTTGGTACACACTGATCAACCTGTCCCCATCCTTCCCTCACCTTTACTTTTCCCAGGCACTCGTAACCACTATGAATAACCACACCCATAGCCACTGTGAATTTCTGTAAGATCAAACTATAGTTAGACTTCAAATATGAGTGAAATCATGCAGTACCTATACTTGCCGATGCCTAATTTTATTCAATAGTCTCTCTTCCAGTCTCAGTCTTGTTTCGACAAATGACAAGATTTCATTCTTTTTTAATGACTGAATAGTGTTTTGTTATGCATATGGATCATATGTGTTAGCCATTTATCTGTTGATGGACACAGATGTTTGTCCCTATCTTTTGTCTATTGTGAACAGCACTGCAAATGTCTTTTTGAAATACCGTATTCCTTTGAAACATATACCCTGGAATGGGACTGCTCAGTCATATGGTAGTTCTAGTCTTGATTTCTTGAGGAGCCTCTATATTGACTTTATAATGGTTTTACTAATTTACTTTCCTACAAGGAGTTTGCGAGTGCTCCCTTTTGTCTACTCCTCACCAGCCCTTGTTGTCTTTAACTTTTTAAATAATAGACATTCTTACCAGGATGGCATGATATCTCATTATGGTTTTGATTTTCATTTTCCAAATGATTAGTAATTCTGAGGGAATTTTCATATACCTGTTGGCTATTTGTATGTCTTCTTATGAGAGATGGCTATTAAGATCTATTGCCCATTTTTAGAATCAGGCTATTATTATTGCTCTTGAGTTTTTGGAGTTTCTTGTATATTCTGGATATCAACTACTAGTGTATATTGTAAATATCTCCTCCTATTCTGTAGGTTGCCTTTGACTCTGTTGCTTCTTTCCTTTGCTGTGCAGGACTTTTTAGTTTGATAAAATCCCATTTTTCTGGGTTTTTTCTTTCATTTCCTGTGCTTTTTATTTGGTCAAACTAAAACCAGCCACTACAGTCTCTTTCTTGATCTTACTCAGCCTCCATATTACTTAACCTCTAGAATTTTTTCTTTCCTATGCATAGTTTATTGATGGATAAGGTAAAATGATTTCTAAAAGTCTGAGTAACATAATGGAACACACAAATTACTGTACTTTGATGTAAAGGATAAAATAAAATGTTGAAAACGTATCATGGGGAAATATTGTGTTTATTAATGTAAGGCTTAATTTTAGAAATTATTTTATATTTATTAATTTATTTGAGACAGTTTCAGTGGGAAAAGTTATTAATCTAAACCATGAGGCATTTGTAGTGCCTTGAATTAGTTTACTCACTGAACCTCAGTTTTTCATCATACTCATGAGGCATTTAGATTTTAAATTCATCTATAAATCTCAGGATGTCTTGGTTACTTTTCTCTCATTGTTGAGACAAAATACCTGATTCCCAAAATGAAGGAAGGAAAGGTTTATTTCTTACAGTTTGGAGGTTTCGGTCCATACCCAGCTGATTCCAAGGCAGGGTGGTGAGGCTGAGGGGCAGCCATTCATGGCAACTGCGAGAGGCAAGAGCAAACAGGGCAAAAGAGAGAAAAACATGTCTTCCTTCCTCCCTTATATTGTATGCCAACTCCACCCCTGGGTGGGTGCAGCTCTCACATCGATAATCCCAGTGCCAATCCCAGCCCAAGAAAACGAACCAATCACACATGCTAGATTCAGTGCCCTCCATGACTGCATGAGGCTTGGGGGGCCACCTAGACACAAACCATAGCACAGCAGGAGTATTATCCAAGTCTGAGGCATCTCCCAATCTGTCCACCAGAGATCTCTAAGCAAATGCACTTGTCACCTCTTTCCATGAGCTCCCCAGGTGACATCTCGTGTATCTGAGCCGGTCGTGAGAGGATCAGGTAGTTTGCCACCCCTGCTCTGCATCAGAGAATTCACAAAGCCCTGGAAAAAGCAGAGCTCATGCACACTCCATTAGTGCCAAGATCCTGTCCACATAACCTAAGTAAATGACTGCAGGTAACTTTCACAGATCAGAGTGGTGGCTGGGCAGGGTACCTCGGGCTGATCTCTCAGAAGCTTTGCCAAGGCAAAGGCGATTGAATTCCTTCCACCTGAAACCTTCACCACAGTTCTCCAGAATGATCCACAGGAAAACTTACCTTCTATCCTCTGGATAGGCCCAAGAATACAGTTATGTCTCATAGCTACTGGCTGGATTGCTAATATCGCATTATTCTCAAGGATCTGTAGAGGGGAGTTAGGAGAGGATGTCTTCCTAATATTCTACATTTCTGGAAAAGATAACATAGTTTATGTGTAGTGTTTAGCTATGATACAATAATTCTCAGAGGTAATTGCTTTTTGAAATAGGAAACAATATTTTTATTCCTATGCACTTAAGAAATAATTTTCTCCTAGGGTTTGCTTTGCTCCCTCACTCTGTATATAGAGGTTTTCCATTTCTTTGAATGGCTTTCCAAGTGCTGGAGTTGCCTCAGTCAGAGCTTGTTTTCTCAAACTTCCAGTAACCCGAATTGAAAGTATCCTCATAATAAGGAACTCAAAGTGCTGATCTTCAGATAATCAGAGTAAGGAATTTTAAATTTCCAGCTACTTTGTTTCCTCTCCACTTACCTTCACAACACAAAATCAAAGTAAAACATAAAAGCATTTCTTTTCTCTGCAGTTAAAATATCTCTTGGACAATAGCATTAGTAATTGAAAGTATCTTACTTCTCTAGATGAAAGATAAATTCATGAAAGAGTGAACAAATGTTAGTTTCCACAAAAGTTATTTTTTAAAAATTAGTTTTTGTTCATTTTTGTATGAGTAGAAAAGTGGAAAGTTAACTTAGAATGGTGACTACATATAATCCTCAACAAAAGGATTAGGAACACATGTCTAACCAAGAAATACTACATTCTGAAGATGATCATACACAAGTAACACATTCTGAGGTGGACTCTTGCTATGGATTAAAAACTGATGGTCAACTTAACACCAAATGAATTAAATCAGCATGGTGCTGAGTGCAGATGGCCCACCTGAGGAAAGTTTCCAGCATAAAAGGAGATGTGGAGAAGAAGAGCAAGGCATTGTGGGTTCTCCTAAGTGTCATAATTTGGAGCCATTGGTTCTCCTAGAGGAGCTTGTAATGCTGGCTTCCCCAATATGAATTTGGCTATTATCATCGGAGGAGCTCAGGACCTTGTCTCTGAGAGTGTCTGGGGTTCACTTTGGAGGAACTCTAGTCCTTACTCTGAGCATCACTTCCTGGCTCTGGAGGGGAAGATGTGTGCTGTTTAATCTCCAGGAGAAGTCGTCACGCTGGCTTCCTGGCATGTACTTGACTATTCTCATTGTCAGAGGAGCTTGGAGAATGTCACTGAGAATGGCTGTGGTACTTTTTCAGGGGAGCCCTGGTGCATATTTTGAGTGTCACTTCTTGGCTCCAGTGTAGAACCCTCAATCTACTGCTACAGATCCTTCACTCTGCTGGCATAGGCTTTCTAGCCTCCACTGCTGACCTTTAGGCCTTCCCAGTGCAGATCCATAAAATGGACTTGCATGAGTTCTTATCGTGGGTTCTAGACCTCCCGTTGGACTCGTGGGAGGCACTGTCACGAACTCTAGGTCAGCTGGACTCGTCCAGCACATTTCTGTGGGATCCAGGCCCTTGGCTGAATTTTCTAGGTCTTTAGTGTTATGGACAGATTTCCTGCACTTTCTTGTGTTTAACTTTGGGTGACCATCATAAAATAGTATTATAAATTCTGTATCCTGTATGTGAATGTTTCTCCTTGTAAATGCCGACTACAACAACTCTATACAAATAACGCATTCTGAGGAGATTGGCAGTAAAATGATAGCAGAGAAAATTAGGTGAAGTCTGCTGACAGGCTACATCTGAACCATAGAACTCCAAGGAACAGATAAATCCTGGTGAAAACTTTAAATATATTTTAAATAATAAAACAGTTGCAAATCCAGATTCTCAGGATTTAAAATACTTAAACATTGTAATTCAAAATATAAACAATAAACACAGCCAGTCCTCATTGCCCTTTTGATATAGTTTTATGTTTCTCCTGGCCTGTACATTGCTCTAAATATTTTTTCTTTCTTTCATAATTACTTAGTTGGCACAGTTTGCTCTCAGTATGAAATCAAATATCATTTCATTACTTTTGGTAGACCTTTATGAAAAGATTATGCTAGGAACTAATCAACAAAAGGTAAA
>RJWT010045870.1:0-11549 GCA_004365215.1 Cuniculus paca
TTTTTAATCCCCCAATACTAGATAACACCCAAAGAAAAATTCATTTGAATGAAAATCAACTTTAATATGAAATTTTAAAATCATGGGTGCTCATTAGCACCCTCTAGAGTTAGTTATTATAGTTCAGAATGAACCAATCTAAAAACAAAAATGCATTATTTAAAATAAAAACACGGGCAAAGAATTTTTCTGCAGCTGAAGTCACAGTCATATCAGCGAGGCTCCTTTACCGTTTTGGCCTCCACGGAGTAATTGAGTTTTGAGAGAGCGTGCCGCAGGCACAGTGCGCGCATCACCGCACTGCAGAATTCAGCCTCCCCGACCCATTCTCAGCCCACAGCTGCCCCTGGAGCAGCCCTGTCTGTCAGGAGCCCATTGACACGGAAGAAACCCACTGTGCTCCAAGAGACTGTGTGCAGGTGGTCCCGGCCCAAGACAGCAGCCCTTCCTAGTCAGACAGTGTGGAGCGACAGTCCCCAGGATTCTGAGTGCTTTAACTGTGGGAGCTGCAGCAAAATGTTTGCTGTTGGTACCCACTTAATTTGGGGTTTTATTTGGTCTCTTTAAAAAATATTTAAAAATTATAAAGTTACGTGAGTTTATTCTATGGGGAAACTGCAATCTCTCCCTACTCTCAACTCCTACAGATTTGCCGAATGTTTAATACACTGAATATGACAAAAGGGGAGGACCAAAGGCTGCAAAGTATTGCATCGAAGGCACTAAGTCAAATCACTGCTAAGAGAGCCCTCTTTGAATTGCTGACAAGCTCACGGAAGGTTCAGGCATACCACTCTTGCTTATGAGGGGTAAAAGCTACCTCTACGCAGCAACAGTCATGCAGCAGCGTGCATCTTACCTGAGGGTGACATCCTCCCCGCTGCTGCCTACTCCCTGAGCTATTTCACTGCCCTGTGTTTTCTCCACTGGAGGGCACAGTTAGCTAAAAAGAAAATGTGGTGAAATCAAATTTGTTCTGTTCTACACTTCCCGAAAAAGTATGATGAAAAAGAAGGTTGAAGCTGTTATTGGGAAAGATGTTTTGGTAATATTTAGGAATTTTCAATATTTTCAATATTTAGGAATTATCTCTGTTCTCCCTGAAAACCATTATAAAAGACAATCATTAATTGGCTAAGACAATTATGCTCCAACACCACTATCTATAAATTATAAGTAAAAGATGAGGTAGAAAGCAAAAATAAATAAATAAATAAATAAATAAAATGAAGATGAATTACAGTGGTGGAAATGACCCACTTTAGGGTAACCTACAAGAACACATGCAAACAGAAATTCTTTTCAACAGTCTACTGGCTTTGGCTACCCAATAAGACATCTCTACAAGAATGTTATATTGGGGCCAGGGATATAGCTCAGAGGCATAAGCACCTGCCTGGTAAGTGCAAGGTCCTGAGTTCGATTCTTGGTAGGAAAAAACAAAAACAAAAACAAAAACAAACGGATATTAGCCACTCAGTTCTTCTCAGATGACATAAATCACATTCTCAGAAAAAATGAGGTTTATTTTTTTTTTTGGCATAATCATTTCTGAGTTATATCAACAGAGGACACTATTTAGCAATTTATCCAGAGATGCCTTTTGTTCATAAACCTAAGAACGTAGTATAAACTATTTTCAATATGCTTAGGAAAAAGGGTAATAAAGAGACACATCAGTACTGTACTTCTAGATAAAGTCAAAAAATGTGCAGTTTTCAAAGAAGCTCATAAAACAATAGCATTCTGTTATTGTACAAATTGTTTTAGGACAAAACAGGCTTCAATTTACTGGTAAGCTTTCATTTGTTAAATGTAACTGACAGGACAACGCTCTCTGGGTATTACCCAGTATATCATGTTTCATTAAGAGAAGTGACAAAGTACAACTTATGCAACAGACTGAAAGTTGAAGCCTAAATTTCCAATGTCTGGAGTGGGGTGTTTGAAAAGTCACTGGGCAGGAGCCCTCACACAAATGAAGTAGTGCGTTCAGGAGAGACCCAGACAGCTGTCACCACGCTCCACAGCCTCAATCCCGGACTCCCCAGCCCTCAGAACTGTGGGAAACAAACTTCTACCCGTTAAGCCTTTGAGTCTAAGGGATTCTGTTATAATAACCCAGGCTAACTTAATTTTTGGTTACAGAAATTTCAAATTAATTTTTGGAAAGTATCAAATGGAGCAAAATAACTCGAGTGGGACTAAGTCTTCAAAAAGATCACTATTCATTGTGTGTGTGTGTGGGGGGGTGTGCCTGTGTGTATGTTTGTGTATGTTCATGTTTAAAGTTGTGGGGATTGAACCCAGGTACTCATATGTCCTAAGGCAACATGAATTATTCATATTATTTTAAAACTGATTCACCAAAGAAACCTAAAATTCCCAGCTAGGGTTTTTCATGTACTTCCATGGAAGCCAGACCTAGTCTCTCACTTCCAGAAGAATTTCATTTGCTCAATAACAACGGACTGCTGTCAATCCTTTTCCCCATTTATTTAAATCATAGATATCTATAAAAAGCATATTCTAGGCAAAGAGACAAGTAAGGATAAAGTTTGTGTTACAGATATACAAATAGCAACAGAGGCCTGCATGGTTGGAGAAGAGTCAAGAAATTTCATTTAGTCTAATTTCAAATATCACCTTAAGCCAGACGTGGCAGCACCCCTCTAAATCCTAGCATTCTGGGAGGCTGAGGCGGGAGGATCCCAAATTCAAGCCCAACCTGGGTAATTTAGGAAGACTCTGTCTCAAAACAAGAAAAGGGCTGGGGATATAGCTCAGTGCAAAGAAAAACAATAGCATTCATACACATCTCTTCATTTACAGAAGAAAGTTCATCCAAGTTACTGAATCCTTATTATCAGAAGGATCTCCCACACACAGAAGAGAAGTTGCCAGTCCTCTTAACCCTGAGAGGAAAACCTTCTCAAAAACCCTCCTTCAACAACGCCCCCTCCCGCATCTCATTGGTCAGTGCCACAGTATGCCCATCTTTAAACCAACCTCAAGCAAGGGTAGAGGGACAGTAAAATGAGTTCAAACTGAGCCAGAAAATGTTAAAATACTTAAAACAGGCCAATCTGTCATCCATCCAAAAAGATTGCAAAACCTCTACTCACAAACAAAAGATTACAACACACGTTAACGAATGCGTCAGAAGTACTGCATTTCTTTTATTATCTCTAGGAATTAACTCGTCAACCCTTTCTTCAGGCCTATTTTGTTGCTTTATTTAAAGAAAATGAAATGAAATGCAATTATTATGTATGATGGGACTATATCCAAGCTGACTGAGTCCTGCCCAAATCCCCCTTCACCATACCATTGGAGAACACATTTCAAATGGATCTCTTTGACCAAGTACTTTCTGTTGGCTAAAGCCAGCAACACCCAAATGCACACAGTAGAGTAGAAGTGCTAAGGAATGCACTTCTCCACCAATAGCCCTCCACCAGTGGTGCATGAACACCCAAGCTGCCAGGCCTCTTGGGCAAGATAACTCTGAAACCTGGCTTATACACTACCTCCAGAGTTCTGCAATGAGATTAAGCTCCAGTTGACAACAGTGCTTGCCAATGCCCTCTTTACTGGCTAAATTTTTTTGTCTGTCTCATTCTCTACTCATTTCTTGAGATCACCTTCCAAATCCACTGATTGCACTTGAATCCCTATCTCAATATCTGCTTCTAGAACTCAGACTAAGATAGATAGGTACACATGAGAGAAAAGTAAATGATTCTGTATGAAGTAATATTTAACAAATATTTTTTTAAACCCACACTTATGAAAGAATTTTTTTTCTTTGTCTTTTTGAGACAGTCTTACTGTGTCGCCCACACTGTCTTGAATTCAATGATCTTCCTATATTCTAAGTGCTCGGATTAACAGACATGTACCACCACACCCAGCTCAAAGAATATATTTTCATGTGAGTATTAGTAGGCAAGTTGGAGGTAGACAGATCCCTAATATTTGCTATATCAGAAAAGTTAGACTCAAAGTACATTCTGAAAAGTATTTCATTTCAAAGCTGGTATTTTGCTCCAGGTTCCTAAAACATACTCTTCTGTCATCAGTGTAATAATTCGTAAGACTCTAGCTTAAATAAAGATAACAATTAAAAAAATCTTTAGCTAAAGAAAGAGAGCTAAATACCTTTTAGCCTGAGAGGGAACCATGGGACCTTGGCTCCATCTGAGTAAGAATGGATAATAATCATTATAATCATTGCTTATAATAATAGGACAGTTCTGTTGAGCTATGGAAATCTAGATATATCACAGTTAAAATGACACTGCACTAGCAATAATTTAACTATATCTTTAACCTATTTTCCTATCTTTCATATATGTTAAAAATAAAGTTAAAGCTTAAGATACTTCTTTTACATAGTGGTTAAACTAGATCAATTTTTAATTCAGAAACACAGCCTGTATTAACAAAATTGTAAGGAAAAAAACCTTTCTTAGTTATATTCTGAAAGTGACATACGTTATTTACATCAAAAAGAGAATCAGGTGTTGATCACAACAAAGTTGCTACAGATCCCAAAATAAATCTTGAAGCAATCTGAACCTCACACGATTTGATCAAATCATAGGACAATTCTATTTCTAGGTCTCTAATTGAAAACAGACGTGGGGAGAAAGGCCCAAAACTTTGTACGTGCATAATGCTATGCATTTTCTATAGTGCTTTCAGAGACTTAATTCTCTGCAGATAGACAAAGTGAGGATGGTGACAGATGAAGAAAAACGATGACTGATCACAGATTTCACAGCTAACAAGTAGCATATGAACTCAGGTTTTACAAAAACCCAGTGTACTTTCCACTTTACTTTCTGTTCACAGAGAAAATAATAAATTCACTTGCTGAACTATAGGGTACTTCAGGGAAGATGGCACAGTGCTAAGAAGCAGAGAAAGAGCCTCTCTGAGAGTTGCCATCCAGACACTGGAATATAGCAATGCAAGGAAGATGAGAAGGAGGGAAGTGGGTCCCCTGAACCCTGGAAGGATCTAAAGTGAGAAATGAGGAGAGAAAGGAGAGAAATTTCAATGAAGGAGGTGGCTGGTGGAGCCTTCTGAGGCAGGGCTCACTGTGCAGAGGAGTGGTTCAAACCTGTGGATGTTCAGTGACAGCTAGAGACCCCAGAGTCCCCCCAGAGAGATATAGCGGTAGAAGGGAGCAGTGGATGTGAAGGACTGCACTAGCTGGGGGGCTGGTGCTGAGGGCTCGGTCATCCCACAGGAGAGTGATTGGCCAGGAGCCATCTAGGAGAGGGGCGGCTGAACTCAGAACTCAGAACAACTGCTGAGTCCATCTAGTGGCTCCCAGCTGAGTTCAAGCCTACAGAAGGTGCACTGATGACTGCAGGCTGAACAGGTCTGGACTCAGATTCACTGAGATTATCCACTACCTTATCATAAAGCTACAGCTGGCTTGCTCTGATAAATCAACACAGATCTGGACTCTGTCTCCACATGTGGTCTACCAGCGACAGCAGGCACAAACCTGGAAATAGACTTTTCTATTTCTTTTTTTTCTGTTTTTTGTTGTTTTTTTCTCCTTGTTTGATCTTTTCATATGAGTGTGAACATGGTTTCTAGTGTCTATATGGTTGCTGTTCTGTTCTTCCTTTTATTTCTTCCTCCTCTTTCCTTCCCGTCTTCTGTACCAGTTCCCTAAAGTTTGCGTAATCTCGGTGCCTTCCAGCCTTGCTTCTCATCTCTTCCTCTTCTACTTTTCTATTTGTTCCCTAACCCCTTTTATTAAATTTGCTCCCCATATGGTAAAGTTCAACATTTTAAGAACTTATTTACTGCAAATAATTTCCTGGTTTGTTTTAGATTTTGCTATATAACCACAAATCTAGCTCATATAGTTAAAGGTAACAAATTAATGGTTATCTTAGTTTGTCATTTTTTAGGCTGTGTTTGATGCTATTGTTATTGCTGATTGTACTTTAGCCAAAGTGACATAATTGTTCTAACCAGTTGTTCTTCCTGGTATACCCAAACTGAGATTGCCTAAGGGTCATAGAAAATACTGTGGGCCACTGCCAAAGAACCAGGGGCTGGGACAAGCAGGCAGCATCTTCTCATCCCCAACAAAATGAAAAGGGAGGATCTTCCAACAGACTCAAAACCCAAAAACAAGCTATACCTGGAAGATACTTCTGAGAAGTAGCTATTTCCTAGGGGTTATAAATACTAGCAATAAAGCAACTCACCACAGACAATTTACAACCATCAGCCCAGGAATTAAACTAAAGAAAAAAAAAAGAAAATGAGAAGACACTTCAACAAGATGCAACCCCAGACATCCAGTTCACTAAAGGTAAACCCAGGAAGCAATGAGGAAGGACAATCCAAAAGCCACCCACCTAGCCTCTGAAGTGGTAAAAAAAAGAAAAGAAAAAGAAAAAAGCAAGTGAATGCGGCTCTAGAAAAAAAAACAAATCAGAAATAATTTCTCAGATAACTACAGAATTGGTATCCACAATGAAAACCATGCTTAGAGACTCTAGAGTAGATACAGATTAAAAAAAAAAAAGTTTAAGAAAATGATGGGAGCCATGAATGGACAACATAGGAAAGAAATGGAATCCATATAACAAATTCAAGCAGATACCCACTTACTGAACTATAGCACAAAGTACTATATGAGATACCCTCAAACTGCTTAAAACTGTTCCCCCATCCTGAAAATATTACATGTTGAGGCTCCAAACTTTTCTACAGATAATTACAGCATGTAATTACTAACCGCAAATGATAGTTGAACCAAAGGACTTAGGCAAGGAACTGAAAACATGTTGCTGTTTAGTGCTCTGCTCAGTTTGGTGCTAAGCCCATCAGAGATCAACCTTGTGAGTTTCTCCCCAAAGTTGCTGCTTCTCTTTGCACCTTGTCGGTGCCCAGGACCCCAACATCTCACAGTCCTTCTTAGACATGCTGACTACTTAACCCCAAAACCATGAACTTAGTCCACCTCCTATCATTCTTGTCTTGCCTCCCTTTTTCAGGGTCTGTCGCCAGTCCCTTACTCCAAGCCGCCGTCCCCCCAATAGCCTGGTCACCACCACCAGTCTCCGGCTGCTCTCCCCACCTCCTGAGTTACTCCCTCTACAATGATTCCCCAAAATCTCAAAGAAAACTGTCCAAAATATAAATGTGACCATAATATTCTGCTGCTTTAAGTCTGCCAAGGACTCCATTGTCCCTTAGGATAAATAAAGCCCTCCCCTGGCCTCCATGTCCTTTAACTTATGGCCTCCTGCCTACATTTCTCTAATCTTATCTCTGGCCTCTCTCTTCCGAGGACTTTCAGACCCAGCTGTCCTGACTTCCTTTTTTTTTTTTTTTAAACAAAAACAGTCCTAGAATGTCCTCACTTGCCTCAAGATCTTCACCCATTTTGCTTTTGAAATACTTTTTGAAATACTCTCCTGTCCCCAAACCACCTTACCTGCCCATCTCTAAGTTACCAATGCAAGTTAGCATAGTGGCTACAAGAATATGTTCAAGACACAAACTTCTGGAAGTTCTCCTTAAGCATTTCCAGATGCCCCTCCACTTATAAGTTATGCGATTTTGGGCAGATTGCTTGGCTTATCTATATTTTAGCTTTACTACAGTCAGTAAAATGGAGGCAGTAATAGGAACAACTTTAATGGATTATGTGCAGATTAAATGAGCTAATACAGATATTTGGAAAAGCACCTGGTTCGTAAGATTTTTAACAAACAGTGTGTCACTATCATTATGAACATAATCGCCACATTTCTACTGCTTTTCTTCTACACTTTGGATTAAATGTTACATATTTAAAAAGCGAAATAAAAACCCTAAATTATTGAACTAAATTGTTGCTGGTTCCTGTTACACTCTTTATAGCTGCATATGCAGTGTCTGTGTCCTTTGGGACAGAGGCCATGGGTCACCAGCTCACGCTATATTCCCAGGTCCAGCAATGGGTCTGGCACATAACCAGCACACATGGGATACCTTTGTCCTGAATAAATTAGCCACTTCTGCTGTTCAGTAACTACAAACTATTCAAATAGCCAACTGAAGTCTAAATTTCTTCTAGATAAATCTAAGCCCATTTTCCTTCTTCTTCATCACTCGGAAAAATTTTTTTTTAAAATGAACTATCCTCTTCAGCCCATTGGTTCTTTAAAAAATCATCAAAAAGTATCTTATATTAACTGCACAATAAAGATAACTTTTAAAGCTCACCTATAAGGAAAGAATAGACTTAAAACTTTATTTTCTCGAAATGCAATTTAAAATTAAGATATGAGGACGCGCGCGCGCGCGCACACACACACACACACACACACACAAATAACATAGAGAACAACAAGCAAACACTATTGTTTCAGTTCTTTAAGACTGTTCCCAAAGCCTTCAGCTATGCCCTGGGGACCTACTTAAACCGAAAGCAAATCCAAACTTCTACTATTTTTGAATTTACCCCAAGTCTTACTGACTTCCCTTCCCTCACCTCCCCAACCTCGAACTGGTAAACACTTGACGTTCTGTTTGTGGCTCCCAAGGCATAGCACCATTCTGAGGTTCCAAGGGTTTTGCTTTGTTTTATTTCTATTTCAAGAACACAAACACAGAATTAGCCTATTAACAGAATCCCCATTTAGCTATCAAAATTATGAGCAAATACTAATTTCTAAAATCACTGGAAAGTTTTAGCACTGTTATAAACCAAGCCATGGTATAAATAGATATGTGGCTAAAAAGTCTGCATGGAGAATCTACTGCCTTCCTGCCCGATCACAGGCCTGTGTTTCCCTAAATACAGGACATCTTAAGAGTGCTCTTATTTGTTAAAAATAATTTCCCCGTATTGTTTTCTTAAAAGATTTTGATTCAAGTCGGGCGTGGTGGCTCACACCTGTAATCCCAGCACTCGGGAGGCTGAGACAGGCAGATCGTTGTGAGTTCGAGACCAGCCTGGGCTACAAAGTGAGCTCAAGGCCAGCCTGAACGGCATAGTGAGACCCTGTCTCAAAAACACCAGGGCTGGGGATCTAGCTCAGCGATCTAAAGTGCAAGGTCGTGAGTTCAATCCCCAGTGCCGCAACCAAAAAAAAAAAACAAAAAAAAAAACAAACAAAAAAAAGATTTTGATTCAGAAGATCTGTACTGAGGCCCTAGAATCTATTTCTAACCAGCACACCAGGCTGATTCTTATGACCCACAAGTTTGGATTTTGCCATGACATAAATAGACCTTTCTCACCCAAGTAACACTGGAGGAACACTCCAGCTTGTGAGCTCTTGTGCAGGTAATTCCAAATTAACCTATAAACCACTCCCCTTTTGTTTTTTATTTCTTGGGGTTTTTTGTTTGTTTTTGTTTTTGTTTGGTTTTTTGAGACAGGGTCTCACTATGTAGCCCAAGCTGGCCTCAAATTCGAAGTGATCCTCCTGCCTCACCCTTCCGCTGGGATTATAAGTGTCCACCACCATGCCCTGCAAAAACCACCCTTATTCAGGAGCTTGGGAAGTAAATTGAAAAGAACATGAAGCTTGGAGCCAGAAATCCTAGATTCAATTTCTTTTGCAATTTACAGTTGTGTAACCCTTACACTGGTCTCCAGTGTGTCCTGGTACATTCCACAGAGTAACAAAACCAACCCTACCCTGCCTCATGGGACTGCAGTAGAAATCATTTCACAATACCTGAAAAGTACTTGGTAAATTCGAATTCATCATTACAATAGCGTTTCATAAATTCAGCCTCCTCTAATTCAGAATGTGTGAATGTTGTTGTCCAGCTGGATGTTTCACTATGTAGCCCAGCTGGCAGGGGAGGTGTTTTGATTTTTTTGAGACAGGGTCTCACTATTCAGTTCAGGTTGGCCTGACCTTACTGAGGTCCAGGGTGGCCTTGAACTTGCAGTGATCCTCCTGCCTTGACTTCCCAAGTGTGTGATTATTGGAGGCATACCACTGCCTCCTGCTTAGCCTTATTTTATTTTATTTTTTTGTTCTTCACATTATCCATCATCACCCCTTTCACATGACAGGTAAGGATAAGTACTGGAATACACAGATAAGCAGCAAAAACATGTTCCACAACAAAAATGTAAGATTGAATGCGCAAGATTAGACGAGCTGATTTACTGCATCAGCACTGTTTACATGATAGGACTGGAATTTCAGCTATTAGTAAAGCAATCATGGCATTATTTCTTCTGGAAGCTACTTTGGTTGTGAGCAGTTAATGCCACTCAATACAGAAAAAACAATCTAGAGAATGAATTTTCAACATACTAGAAATGTTAATGGAATTTTAAAAGTGATTATTTAAATTTTAAGAAGATAGTACTGTATATCCTTTTCTGGTCTCTGAGGACTGTCTATCAAAACAATACAATGTTCCTCTGGCAATTCAGCGTCATTGATATACTCAGTAGTCTGGACTGAGGCTAGAGAGAAGAGACAGTGAATTGACAAACTTAGCTTGTCCCATGACATACAATGAACAAAACCGCCATTCTTAATGTCTAAGTGGGATGCACCGGAGTATGGCATAATGGTGCCCTCGTTGGTCACAGAGGTACCTGTCATTTCTTCACAAATTCAGGGCCTCTTAGAGAGGGCTGCTTTTCCTCCTGCTAGTTATAAACATGTGTGAGGAAGCCCAGTACTGCCAGCACCCTCACTGTTACAGGCCGAGTGTCTGAAATGCTTAGGGCCAGAAATGTTTCAGATCCTGGAGTTTTTCAGATTTTCCAATATTTGCATAGACTTTATACAGGGTGAGCACGCCTGAACCACAAAGATGAATTCTGAAATGCTCCAAAGTCTGAAACTTTCTGAGGACCCTACTGTGTATGCTCTAAGAGTTCTGGATTTTTGGAGCATCTGGGTTGGGGATGTTCAACAGGTGCCGCTGATTAGCTCTGCTTTGCCTCTAACTCAACCCTGGAAACTCTCTTCTGCTGCCAGAGCCTGCTGTTTCACGCCTATCACTGCTTTTAATCAATGTACCACACACGTGGCCACCTTCTGCCCTTTGCCCCTCTTGCCTGGCCATTCCCTAACTGGATGCATAGCCATGATTAAGCATTACCTCTTCTGCACGTTTCCCTAATCATTAAACTGAAGAGGCTGCTAACATCCCTTTTGTTCCGTTATTCTTTTGTATTCTCTTTTGCCTCTCCATGACTTTTGCATTTTCACACGAAATGGCCAACTGAACTTTTGTACACTTCAACCAATTGTTGTATTTGTTTCTTTCCATGAAACAAACTCTATACTCAGTGCTCTATGTTTAACTTTCTTGCAGTTATGACTCTATACTCTTACCAATCTACATCTTTACCACAAGAGATTTTCCAGGGAATATGGTTCCACATCTCCAATAATTTAAAAAAATCTGCCTGGACATGGTGACACACACCTGTAATCCCAGCAATGTGGGAGGCTGAGGCAGGAGGACTGCAAGTTCAACCCCAGCCTGAGCAATTTAGTAAGACCCTGTCTCAAAATAAAAAATAAAAAGGGATCCTT
>RJWT010045871.1:0-11550 GCA_004365215.1 Cuniculus paca
TCATGTATAGAACTGTGAAACAGAATAATAATCTTACATGCAATCTAAGGAAATCTGAATAAGTCATGCACTTATTTAACAATGTAGTAATATGTCTATGCTGATGTGACCAGCACATCCGTCCAATATATTACAGGATGTGAGATACATGGAAACTCTCTTTTATTGTCACAGTATTTCTATAAGTTTAAAACTTTTCTAAAATAAAGTTATATTGTTAAAAAATTATAAATAATATAAAACTGTGGATTCTGCTTTATCAGATATGGGATGAAGCCTGTGATTCTGCATTTCTAATAAGCTCTAGATGCAGTTCAGGTTGTGTCCAGGCAGTTATTCTCAAAGGTTGATGACCAGGTCTGCAGGATCAACATCACCTGGAATATGTTAGAAAGGCAAATTCTTACACTTCAGTGCTACTGAATGAGAAAGTCTAGAGTTCAGCCCAACAATACCTCTTACAGTCACTCCTCCAGGGTACAGGCTTGCTAATATAGGAGAGCTATTGATCAAAAGCCTAAAGCCAGTAATCTGCTCTTTCTCTCATTTTCTCTCATTGTTTCTTCTGAATAGGTATGGAAGGTAAATTGGAGGCAAGAGAATATTTTTGAATGCTTTGTGCATTGAATTAATCATCATAAATGTTTTAACTTTTTCTCTTATTTGGAATTGAATTTAAGCCCAAAGTAGATAAATAAGCTTGTCTACTGCTGTCCACAGTCAGCACTTAATGCAAACGTCGCAAGTCTGTTCAAGTACAGAAGAAGCCTGACATATACACGACTTATTTTATATATTTACACGAGTGTAAATATATAAATTAATCTTTTATAATTCTAAAACAATTAAAGTAAAACTTAAAATTTGAAGTGCATTACTTTCAATTGTCTAATTCAAGACCAGGCACGTTGAGATCAATAGTATCTTTTTGTGCATTGGTTGTTTACTTGAGTTACTAGATCTACCTTTTGTGAATGTATGGTACAATATCTTTTATTACATGTTTTGCATACATGAATAATCTATTATCTCTATACTTATGTTTTGTTGGTTAATATTATGTTTGGTGATTTATATATTGATAATCCACAAATATATTGGAATGCCACAAAAATTTACTATATAACTAGAACACACCTCTCATTTTGTCCAGATAATCGTACTTTGCTAATGTTTATAAATAGAAACGATGCTAAAATAAATCGTACAAGTCTTCTTTTACACAAATGTTATGTTTTTTATAGGACATACACTTAGAAATAAAAATGCTAGACCCAAAATTATGCCCGTATTTTAATTTCCTAGATACTGTCCACATTTTCCCTTAGGGCTTATTTAATTTTTTTCCAACTTAATACTTTTTCAGGTTTCCTATCATTCTTCATACAATGTTTGATTTTTATCAAATTATTTAATTGAAGTTACAGATCTGAGTTAGATCAGCACAAATTTCCTAAGTAATTAACTTGATATTATAAAATTGACTAGATTTTCAAACGACTGCTGACTTTTCTGTTTCCTTCTCTACAGATTTCTTCATTATATCTCTTGCCAAGTTTTATTTTGGGATATTTACATACTGTACATGTAAGCATGTATATTTTAGATTCTAATACGTGTTAATGTGTGTCCTGCAAATACATTGCACATGCTATGGCATTTTTAATTTTCATTTTGTGTTTTGGGAAACAAGGTTTCAATTTTGCATAATTAATTTCATTATCTTATTTTGTTTTTATTTTTCTTTCTTTTTCTTCTTCTAGTTCTTTTTTCCATGGTTCTTTCCTTGTTAGAGTTAGCTATAAGGTTTTGGTTTGGCTTGGTTTGGTTTGGTTTGAAATTCAGAAAGCAGAAGTGAAGTCACAGCTATTATGCTGTGAATGTTTGTGCAGGAGGCAGACACAAGTTTGCCATGTGATTCATCTACAGGCTTATCTGGCTGGCATAAGACATCAACCAGCTGCTTCACTTTATACCTCCATTACCCACTAAACACATCTACTTCAGCTTCCCGGGCCAAGAGAATACACAGAACCAACAAAAAGAATACCAGCTTCTCCTGTTCATCAGTTGTTTTGTCAAGGACAAAGACAGTAAGAAACAGTTCTACTGTCTTTATGAGTTTCAGTCCTACCTTACACTTCCTACTTCATATAGACCATTTCTTCCTTAATGTAACTACATAAACCTAGACGGCATTTACAACAATTATAGCACATGGTCTTGATGCAATAAAGAGATAGGGTGAGCCAGGCATGGTGGTGCGTGCCTGTAATTCTCACTTGGGAGACTGAGGCAGGTGGATTACCATAAATTGAAAGCCAGCCTGGGCTAAATAGTGAGTTCAAGATCCTGTCTCAAAAGAAAAAAATAAAGCACATGAGAGAGGTGGTGAATATGAGTTGCCAGTGTAGTGGAAAACATCATGTTACAGTAAATATTTTTTAATGAGTAGGAGTTTATTCCAAAATATTGAGAAAATATATACTAAGGTAAACACTTAAACCAGTATCAAAGCCATTTATTATCACTAACAAGCATTAAGAACTGTATATAATATGATGCACTATATTTTTGTTACTGTCAACTCTGTAGGTTTGTTTATACTGACATTTCCTTAAGTAGGTGAGTAATGCTTTGGATTTTGACAATATGATAACTATGACAGAACCAGACAGTAGGAATTTTTCAGCTCCATTGTGATCTTATGGAACTGCCACTGTACACCCAATACATCCTTGACTAAGACATTATTTTGTGATGTGTGACATTAATTTATGATCAGCTTCATTTGCATGTATATTACATATATAAGATGCATATATGCATATATATTCATGATATTATACCCATACTCCTGAATACAAACAATGAATATCTCAGATTATTTAGATCTTTGTATGCTTGCATAAAAATCAATTTGTTTCTGCATATAAAATATGTATCATTGCTATTTTAAATGACATTTTACATTTTGACTTCTTGCTCTGACATAATCTTAGATTGTCTTCAATATGTTAAGGTTGGACTTCACGACTTACTAAAGTCTCATTCTTGTTAATGCATTTTCTTAGCTTTGCTAGTAGAAAATAATATATTCTGCAAATAATGACTGTTTATATATCTTTATGATCACCCTATATTGTTTTCTTATTCTTGTCTCATTATTCATATTGGTGTTTCAGTACAGGTGAATTCAGTTACAGTGGCATCTCTGGCTTCTTTCTAATCTTAGAGGAAAGATTTTCCTTTAAAGTTATTGTACTTGGCTTCACTCATTTTAAGGACATTTCTTTCCATTACTTCTAGGATTTTTCAAGTAATCAGTGAGTTTAGACTTTGATCAAACATATATTGCACCTCTCAGCTTTATCAGCATTCAAAAAAAAAAAAGAGAGAGAGAGTGTGGAAAGAAGTAGTGTGCAAGGACAAAATGTCCATGCTGATGGTGCACAAACCAGTGTCCCACAGGAGTGATGCCCCATGATGAGATATCTTCTCATTCTCTACTTCAGGGTCTTGAATCATATTTTGTTTCTCATACTTTTATTGTTATATTCTAGATGTCATTTTGATATCTATTTTCTACAGAACCAATTTCAAACTTTAATTAATTGAATTATTTTATTCATTAATTTATATTTTCAATATTTTTTTCATTTCCAAAACAGCAATATTTTCTTTCTCAGACTACCAAATCATTTTGACTCTTGTCACTGGTTGACAACAAAAACTCGTATTTATTCAACTATTTAACTACACATTGTAATTGTATTTCCAAGAAAGGTCTAATATCTGAAATCCCTAGAGGCTAATTTTGCTCCTTACAACTCTAATCTTCTGAGAGAATTCTGAGAGACCTGAATCTAGACCCTATTCATCTAGTGTTCACCTTTGTTACTTCTAGGCACCAGAGGATGAATCGATCTATAATCTTTTAAAAATTAATTTAAATAATTGAGATGTATCCGAATATTCAAGTAGTTTTGGTAGTGATAAATGCTAGGTTCACATTTTTATGATTGATTCAGTCAATCCATAAAGCCCTCAGATCTGGGCATTTAGTTGGCTGTCTCTTCTTTACTCTGATGGGATAACTAATAAAATGTATATCAAATATTCACACTCAAAAGTTCCTTAAGTCATTTCTTCAAGGTCTTTTAATTGGGTGATTGGCTAGGAAGAGACCTAATTTAGATATTACACTAAGCTACTTTCACTATATAAGCATCTTCCATTTAAAACATATGTTTAACATTGTCATCAGTTAACTTTGTCTTTTGATAAAGAATTTAAGGAAGCCAAAAAAGACAACTATTTGGACACCTTGGCACCTCAAAACTGAAAACAACATATAATCATGAAAGGTTTCACTTTATAAATATGGGGAAACATAAGTATATTCGCTTTATAATAAGTATTCCAAAAATTTTTACTGAAAATTGAATCCTTTACCAGGAGATAGAATCAACCATAAGTCAAGGAGTATCAGATATCTTCAGTTCATTCAAAGAACACCATCTTTTGACCCACATTTCAGTCAATTAATCAAATAACCTACAGTGTAAATATCCACCTACATTATTTATAAGAGCTGTGATCTTATAACCATAATCTCTATGTAATATGCCCATATCAATGATTCAGCCAGATCCTTGTTTATGTTTCTACCATTATCCCACACTCTTAAAATCCTTACCTATATCTCCTATGTCTGTTTTCTGGACCTCTGCTTGTATAAATTGGAAAGTGCAAGTTCATTGGAAGTATAATGTATTCCCTCATGGGTCACTCTGGGTATGTCACTTTTAGGAGCTTCTTGATATTTAAACCTGACTATAGGTCTAGGGTTGTGAGGGTGGTTCTGAGGAAGGCCAGCACTGTCTTGATTCGTAACGGTAGCAGAAAAGGTCATCACAATTTCCATAAGCAGTGCAGGATTAGTTTCTTCATGCAGAGGTTGAGAGGACAACATCATAGGGATTAGGAATGGTGATGCCTCTGCCACTGAGTGGAGAAAATTCTGCCTCTGGCAAAATAATCTGAACAGAATTTAGGAGTCCAATGTCCCCAGCCTCTTCAGGTTATTCCCAGACATCTGCATCTTAATTTAGGGGTTCCCATTCTTTTTTCATCTGTAGCATCAGATTAAATGCAGATACCATTTAAACCTGAGCATTAAACTTGTGTCATGACACAGTTGATCACATTATGAAGGATCAAGTTTGGTTCTCAGCAAACTTAGCCCTCTGACTAAAAGAAAGAAGATGCTCCTTCAAGCCACTCTCAGAAGACTTTGTATTGTTAATTTGAGCTCATGAATTTCTGTAATAATTCATCCAGAAATGCTAAGAGCAACACCCAGCATCATTATATTTCTTACACTGCCAAAAACTATTCAAAAATATTGCATGCAGAGTCATTAAATTCTTTGCGTCTCAAAAGTGACAAATGAGAAAAATCAAATGGATCTATGTTGCCTATTACTTTAAACAGTTCACATCACAGAGTATCATCACTCTCTACATCATAAAAAGAAAAGAATACACCAATTTTAGGTCTCATCAAATTAGAAAGCCAACTCCACTAACCACTAAGTCAATTAGAGAAATGTATGCTTAAAAATTGGTTTCTTTACAACCACTCCTGATACCCAAATTTGTTTTTGTTAACATTCTCTAGAGTAACACATCAATAGAAAATATAGCTATAAAAAAGTAAGGGGATTTATTATGGGCTTACAGGATCAGAGTTGGACAAATCCACAATGACCATCTGCATGCTGGACAGCAAGAGGATCCAGTAACTGCTCAGCCAAGATGGAAGCCACAGAATGAGAAGGATCAAAGATGCAGCATCCACTGGGGATACAGCTCAGCAGCACAAGTGCCTGCCTGGCAAGTGAAAGGTCCTGAGTTTGACTCCTGGTGGGAAAAAAGAGAGTGAGAGAGAGAGAGGCAGCACCAGCACCAGTCCAGTGTGGAAGGCCTGGAAGCTCACTGTAGAGTCCGTGGTGTGAGTCTGCATTAGAAAACTGAAGAAAGAGGAGACAAGGTGAATGTTCAAAGACAATGGCAAAGACAGGCGCTCTTGAGAAACCTCCCCTCCTTTTAGCTCCTTCAGATGACAATTCTATTGGTTGGTACTACGCACAATGGGGGCAGGTCTTCCCCATAGTTTATCTCCCTCATCTCATCCCTCCACACAGAAGAGTGCTTTACTAATCTGCTAGGCATTTCTTACTCCATTGAATTTGATGTATCATGATTAATGGTCACAAGTTACCAAGCAGCATTTTGAATTAATTTCAGTTATTTTGGTAATTTTCAAGTGTGAATAAATAGGAATTTTAAACAAGATATAGTTTAGTTCCTGGTTTTATGCAAACAATATTCTCGAAACTATTTTATTTTACAAAGACACATGAGCAATAAAGAAAATAAAATCTGAAAGCAATGAGAAAATCATATTTATGCTAATTTGGTACTATGAGTTTAATTCTATAATTGTCATGGCACAAAACACTAAGAATTTTATGATCAGTTCCTGGGCTAAATATTATACCTTTAAAAAGGATGTTTCATGAAAAAGTTATTCTGAATGCATAAATCCAAGCTCATATTTACAAATGAGAGTCTTTCTCAGGGATGTGGGTGAAGTTATGCAGCTTCTTGCTGGCTGTCCCTGCAGTAATTCACACTCTTCAGCTTCTACAGTACAGCTGTGAAGTCAGTAGGGAGTCATTCAATTATTCGTGATTTTTACACATCTGTCAGTTAAATTCAAGCATCAAATGCAGAATTGTACACATGGGGACCTTTTAGGGATTTGTGTCTCTCCCTGGAGGGTGTTGGATCTATATACCAATAAAAGATCCATAAAGGAGTTTTTCCATCTGTAAGAGATATATATTCATTTTCTACTATTGCTGCTGCTATACCAGCACTGACATTTTTGGAAACAAAAAGAGGTCCTATAATCAGAATTAAACTGAACATGATCCTGCAGATTAATCTGGTATCTTTTTTTACAAAATGTGAGATTTCTGAGCACCTTGTGGCATCATAATGAAAACCACTCTTTAATTTAAAAGGTTTTAAAGTGACAGATGATGGAAAATTAGATGGAAATTTTTCAAATCTGTATTAGTTTGGGTAGGAGGTTTCAAAATGAACTGAGCATTTTAGAAATTTGTGGTCAGGTGCAACACAAACATACCTCACTCATTGTACAAAATTGCTTGTAATGAGATTATTCTAGAGTACCTCGGTTTCAGAAAGAATAGTTTTGTTAATTGCTATGCTGAAAATATAAAACTTTAAATCACCTATACTACAAAATTTTGCTTTCTCTGTAATTATGAAAAATTATAGATTTTTGTTCTATACAATCAAGTTGAAATTTAATGATGGCTTAGCTTCCAATTCTAAAATTTAAATTTTTAAATAGTACTGAGATATTAATTTTTCCTGCACATGTATTTCATTTCTTATTTTTATTTTAATGTATTTTATTTTCAAACACTTTATGGTAAAAACATTATGGCCTAGAAAAATGGTATTAACATATTAGCCTTCTGCTTAATACATTTGTACCTAGATTAGTGGCTCATCCTTTAAATTCAATGTTTTTACCTGAATTTCAGTGAAACGAAGACTTCTTTGGATTCTGATAAATGCCAAATGAGAAAAAACATGCTAATATTTTGGACTAGTAATAATAAAACTGCTAATACTGCTATTATGGTGCAGGAGCCAGTGTACTGCTGAGTCCCAAGGGTCAAGGTTCTTATGTGTTATGAAAAAAAAATAGATGAGTCACACAGATAAAAATGAGCAAGCAAGCAAAATTTATTGAGGTAATAGTGGGGGCCAAGTGGAAAAAGGTTGCCCAGAAAGGGAACAGGCACAAACCTGTTGTGTAGGGATGGAGGTTTCTGTTATTTCTGATCCACAGTCCAGTCTCAGAGGGCTGTGCTGAGTGTGTGTGGTAGCTCACGCTGAGTCACACCCTCTGTGTGAATGCCACATGCGCTTTTCCCATCATTCACTCTGTTATAATTGTCCTTGAGGTGCAACCCATATGGTTGAGTAGATAAGGAATTGATCTGAAGCCAGACGTCATTTGTAGACTTTTTTCAGGTGTTTCTTAGCCCATACCTGAGTGGGGGATTTCCACAACAACTCATTTATGAGTTACTTCTTTGACTGTTGACTATTGACTTTGACGGTTGACTTTGAGAGTTAGACAGTGTGTCCCTAGGCAGGACAACGACTCTTAATTATGGATGAGAATGTGTTCCTTTGCTCACCATTAAAAGGAAAGTAAATCCTGGGCCTGTGCTCTTATTCTAATACTGAGAGTCTCCTATGAATCTCTGGTTAATGTTAGCATAATTGGCATTATGTATTTGAGATCATTTCTGTGTTCAGACCATATCTCATACCTAGATGTAACCTTAATCAATGTCCCTTAAGTGCAAGATAAAATGACCTGTTTGCTAGAGACTGAATGTTATTTCTTCTCAAAATTCATATACTGAAACTTATAATGTGATGTTGTTTAAAGGTGGGGACATCACAAGTTGATTAGGATATGAGGGTAGAGCCCTCATGAATGGGATTACTGACCTTAAAAAAGAGACCTCAGCAAGCTCCTTTGCTCCAAGATGTGAAGACACTTCTGCTTTGTTGATGTTGTTCATAAATCATGCAGTCTATCATATTGTCTTTAAACATGCCATAGCAATGCAGAGACCTCTGTAAAAATGCAAGAAATCACATACATTATTTGCAGGGACAGCATATATTACTTTGGGATTATACTAACCTATAGGATCCAGACACTGTCTTCCATCCTTCCTTAAAATATGATGACTTACACCTAAAAGATAATCATAAGGAAAATTCAATTGTTTCGAGAAACACCATTAATAGATAAATGCAAAGATCTTTCTAAAGATTACCACTTTTAATTAGCAAAGTTTCTGTAGGGACTACTGATTTAACATTATTCATTCGAGGGAGAGTAATTCACAAAATCATACAACTAGTCATAAAATACTCAAATTTAATGGATTTTGTTTGGTCTCTGTCCACAAAAATTAGAAAGGCCCAACAGTGTGACACAATGTTGGAAAATTCTCCAGAAGTCAGAGCAATAAAAAAAAAAGTAGATATTTTTGGGAGAAAAATCTTGATAAGCCTTTCCCAAATCTGTTTTGCACATAAGACATTTACTACTTTTTCTTCTGGGAAACCTTTTCAAGAATGACTATGGAGACAACTGCCTTGAAAGTTAATATCTCTTTCAGGAACAAAGGTGACATTTCCTTAAGTTTAGAAAATGGAAAACATGTACCCTCTGAAAGAAAGAGCAGAGAGATTTACATGCATAATAAAATATTCAAATTCCATAAGATCAGAATTTCTTCATTGAGAAACCATCCGTACTGCATGGGCAAGTGCTGTCGGGCCCTCATTCCATCACCCTGAAGTGACTGCAACTTGAGAGACAAGTACATAATTCTTGATATTGAAGCTTTTGTGTTTGTTGGGAATAAAAACCTATTCTTTGTTTTGGACCAAAGAAACTAATCTGCTACCAATATGCATAACATTATGTGTAGCACGTGTAATTGTTGCATATCACATAAAATCTCAGAAGTTTTGCTGATCTGTACAACTAAAATTTCTAGCTTTATAATTCAAGGACAAAAAGCTGCACCAGTTTACCACAACTCTGCATTGTCTCAAAAATCCAGTATAGTACTTGACTCTATCTACCATTAAGTCTCATTGATTTTAGATTATAAGTAAAAGAATTAATTGTAAAATTAAAGAAACATTATTCCACCAACACTATACTAACTATTAAGGTCTAACGTATCTAGACAACCTAACCTTTCTTTTATAATGACATAGGCAACATAGATTAAAAAGGGTATTCACTTTTTCCAAACAACCACAGTTCCAACTTGGAAAGTGAGAAACTATCACTTCCATTATTGTTAAAGAAGTGTATTGAATAAAAATCTATACAAGTCTGGTCAAGAGACTACCTGACAAATGATACAACTTTAGTGTTTACTGGGTGGAACTACCAATCAGTACAATCTAGAAATATTGGTCAATAGTTTCTGGTGTCTGCTTCAGTTGCTATGTGATACATGATAAAAAGTTATTCAATTGCAAAGAAACAAAAATGATATTATATTTTAATTCACATACAGGATGGAAAATACCATTTTCAGATCACTGTTGCATTTTTAATATAAGACAAAATTACAGTTTTATTGTCAGAATTAAACAAAGGCCAGACTTTCATAGACAATGACACACAGAATAAACGAATATTTCTGTAAAGTTATGTGATGTTTTTAATGAATTCAATGCCTACTGAGAATCATTGACCAGAAAAATTAATGCATTTGGCTGTAAGAATATGGTATATAGCCTTTAGAATGTTCAAATGACTATGCATAAAAAACAAAATTAATTGATCTGGAAATACACTGGTAAAAGGTCTGAAAAGGAGTACAGTTGCTATTCACACATTTTATGACAATACTTTTGGATTCCTATTATGTTTCAAACACACTCAAGTGGTAATGAAAGTGCTAGGAGTTTCATTTTTCCAAAGAAATTTTGGAGAAGAATTTTAAGATGCATTGTATAAAGATAATGAAGATGGATATGTAAAAGAAATATTGGTAGTAGTTGGAATGTAAATTGAGAAGCAAAACACTGTCAAAAGAACTAGCATGTTGTTTATTAACAAAATGTGCAAAACTTAATTAATATAGTTTTATAGCAAAGAAACCTGCGACCCATAGATTGAAGATGACAGGAATAGTTTCTTTGTCACGAAAGCTATTGCTATGTTAAAAGAATCTGTTTCCTGATGAAAGTGACTTTTTTTTCTAAGTAAGGATAGCATGCAGCATTTGAGAACTCCTGTATCATATCTGGAGCTCATTGTTTCTTAATGAGATCAGAAGAAAAAAAGAAAAAAATATATCCATAGTCTATATTTATTGTTGTTTCAGCTGTGTCTCATGACTACTTCCTTTGGAATTATCATGAAAGTTTCACATTGTGTAAGATTCCAAATATTGGAATGTAATTGGATAATCTTACCATAAATGTTACACAAACCCTATCATTTCTTCAAAGGCAATCTGTATCTTACTTGAATAACAAGATAATTTTGTATTATTTCAGTGTTTTTTTTTCATTTTATATTGCCTTAAGAAAGAGGGAAGATGAGAAAATTCCTGATATTACTAAGACAACTCAAATGTATGACTTCCTGGCTCTAAATTCAAATCATGACCTTTGTGACATGGATTTCAGGATTTTCTTGTTTGCTGAGAAATGAGAATATTGGAGATTAACGGTTTCTTATTGGCATCACTTGACAAAGTTTTACTATTTATTGAGTTATTTACTTTTCTATCTTCATTACCTAATTCATTTTCCCAAAGATTAAAGGAACCATATACTGACTTTAAAAAAATTTATAAGATGAAACAGAGCAAAGAATTATTTT
>RJWT010045872.1:0-11560 GCA_004365215.1 Cuniculus paca
TCTAAAGGTATTTCTGTGTCCTGAAGTCTTTTGTTATTTGTTACGTTCGTGTGGAGCAAGCCATGATAGTATAATCCACATACAACAGAGGAATGGTTTATGAAGGATTGGTCTTTTTTTCCTCTCACATTTTTGGCAGCATGGTGTCAAAGCTAGCCCAGCTGTATTTTCAGTCTTTGTGAAATTAACCATTATGATTCTTAGGGAAGAACTCTTGAGGCAAAATGAGAGACTTTTCTCCACCTTTCCTGATTTTCTTCACACATGCATCATTATCTATGCCATTTCCCTAAGATTACTCTTTAAAATTTGTTGTTAGATAATAATTGGCAATATTAAATAGTCACTTGGGGCTGGATGTAGTGGCATACACGTGTGACCCCTGGAGGCTAACGCAGGAGGATTGCTAGGAGTTTGAGGCCAGCCTGAACTACATTGTGAGAGTCTGTCTGAAAAGGAAAAAGGAAAAAAAAAAGAAAATTATCTGCTCTACCTGATTATCTGCTGTTCTGCTCTTCTTCTGCTCTTCTGATTATTCCTTGTTTTCATTTTGAAGTAATTTCAGATTTAGGGGGAAAATACAGAAAAATACGATAGTATGAAGAATTTCTTATGTAATCTTCATCTGATTTTCCCACTTGTTAACATGTTACATAGCCATAATATAATTCCAAATCAAGAACTTAATAAAATAATTGATAAATTCTTTACATAACATGCAGATCTACTTAAATTCCACAGATTGTACCACCATATTTCTTCAATGGTTTCCAGATGCATTTTGAATTTTATTTTTTCTCCTTTAATACGGATCAGTTTTTCCTTTTTTTTTTTTCTTTGTACCAGGGATCAAATTCATAACCTTGCACTTGCCAGGTTGGCGCTTACACCACTGAGCTAAATCCCTGGCCCTTGTGTTTTTGAGACAGGACCTTACTATGTGGTTCAGGCTGGCCTTGAGCTCACTTTGTAGCCCAGGCTGCTCTCGAACTCGCAACAATCCTCCTGCCTCTCAGCCTCCTGAGTGCTGGGATTACAGGAGTGGGCCACCACACCTAGCTCATATCAGTTTTTCAGTCTTTGCCTTTCATAATGTCAGCACTTCATCAAGACGGTTGGCCAGTTACTTTGTAGATTGTCCCTTCGCCAGGTTTGAACTATGACTTCTCATTGTTACTAAGATGTGTTTTAGGCAGTAGTTTTTGGAAATGATACTGTGTCTTGAGTAAATCATTTTGGGAGGCAAATGATAATGTCCATTACTCTTGAATTTAAGCAGTGAGTATTTCGGAAAACATGGGTTGCAAAAGTATCAGATTGTTTAATGTAGATACCCTGGCTCAGCATGGTGCTGCAAGCCTGTAACCCTAGCACCTGGGAGGGAGCCCAGGGTAGGCTAATGGGCAAGTTTGTGGCTAGCCTGGGCTACACAGTGAGCTGAAGGCCAGCTTGGAGTACAGAGTTGAGGCCTTGTTGAAAAACAAGACACCCTACAGTTACGATTACTTTGTCAAAATTTATGTACTAAATGTATTTTTGCTTAAGTGCTTTCCAAATAGGTTGTCACTTAATAAAATGAGGTTATTTCTCTAAAGGATATAGGATTCTAGCTGTATAACTTGGAATTTTTCTTTGAAATACATTTTTGGTTAATTTCTTGTACCTTAGTTGGCAAACTCAAATCATAGCACTTAGTTCATAATGGTTTGGAAGCAGAGTGGCAGGTGGCCACTTTTTAGCACTGAAGTACTTCATAATTGGGTACATGTTCTTAATATTGTTTAAGTTTATTTCTAAGTTTTCTTGGTCTGTAAATTCTCAGATCTTCGTGGTTCCCCCTTAAAAAGGCAGGTGGCAGGCAGTGTGACCATGAATACTTCACACTGGCTTGAACCGCTGATGGCCACCCAGCATCATGACATATAAATTAAGACCCTGTCATGAACATGAACATGTTAAAAGCCATCTAAGGAACAATGATGGGATAGGAAGTGGTTAAAGCCTTTGAAACCCTTTATTGGAACAAAGTGGAAGGGAGTTTTAAAATGCTGTAGTGAAATAAAACTAGGGTAAAGACTGTCTTAATTTTGTCCTAGAAATTCTCATCATGTCTCATGTGTTAGCTACACTAATAGCATGTCTCCTGACTTCCAAATAAGTTTATTTACCTTGCAAAAGCTTCCTGTCCTCTCAAGTGGGTTTTTCTTTGATCTCTTCCTCCATCAAAGTCTTTGTATACAAAGTTTTCCAGAGGCCTTACAAGCCTGATAGGTACTTAACCTGTTGATCCTGTTTCTCATTATATGTGTGTTAAGTGCCCAAACATTTGTCATTTTAAGTGAGTGTTTCTGAAAAGAACACATTTTCTCTTGAAAAATTAAAATACTCTTTAAGAAAATACCTATTATCTGACATAGTATCAACCTAGTAATTTCTGTTATGTTTGAACTTTTCAGAAGTTTGTAAATGGTTAAGCTTTTAATGACTGTTATGGAAAACTAGGAGTTATGGTGCTAAGCTAGTAAAATTTCCTTCTGCACGCTTAAGATTGCAGGTTCATGCCCAGTCTGGGCAACTTAGTGGCTTTGTAAGAACCTATCTCAAATGTCCTCGTTCAGTCTCCAGTAGTGTGTCCGTGCTCCCCCCCCCAAAAAAAAGAGAGAGAAGAAAAGTTAAAGGCATAAAGCCATAAAATTTTAGGTTACACTGTGTATGATAATTTAGATGTTACAAAACAGAGACACAGAGTGAAAATGCTACTGTGACCTCATTCCACTTCATTTGAGATAATCTGGTAATCTTTTGTGCTTTTTGGTAATTTCTGTGGCAAGCAAACCCGTGCATCCTTGAATAGAATCCTACACTCTTACTCTTCTGTAAGTTGGTACCTACACACACACTTTGATGCAGATCTGTGCTTCGTTCCATGTTGGCATGTGTGTCATATTCTATTTGTGGTGTAATGTAGTTAGTCTAGTCCCTTACTGACAGAAATCAGGATGTATTTTTTTTCTCTTGGCTCTACAAATTATACACTAGACGCTAGGGTGTAGGCAAAGTAAATGAAACTGAATAGTTTGAAGAGTTAGCTTTTTTTTTTTTTTTTTTGCCACACCAGGGATTGAACTCGCGACCTTGTGCTTGCCAGGCAAGTGCTTAGGCCACTGAGCTAGATCCTCGGCCCTGTAAGAGTTAGCTTTAAGGAAAATACAACATTTGAACTCAGTTTTGAGAGGGATTTAGGACAAATTTTAATTTTTCCAGCTGTATTGACAAGTTTATATATTTTAAGGTATGACATAGCACAGGTTAGTTAATTTGGGGGTAATTTATTTATTTGTACTGGGAATTGAACTCAGGATCTCACCCTTGTCAGGCAGGCGCTGTGCTGTGCTGCTGAGCTATATTCCAGTGCTGCACAGGTTACTTTAAATCAACAGCTTTAAAAAGTGATACGCAAAGACGGGTGTGGTGGCACACACCTGTAAATCCAGCACTCGGGAGGCTGAGGTGGGAGGCCACTTGAGTTCAAGGCCAGCCTGAACTGCATAGTGAAACCCTGTCTCAAAAAGACAAAAAAAAAGTGATATGCAGGCCCCTGAGAAATCTTTTGAGTGGCTCCCTGAAGTCACAGTTTTCATGACAATATTAATTATCATTGACCTTTATTACTGTTCTGACTTTAGCACTGGTATAGAAGCAAGGATAACTGAAACTGCTAATTCTATAGCACTAATCAAAGCAGTGGTTCAAATTGTACCTAGTAATCATCATATCCTTCACTTCTGCACTCACAGTTGAGAAAATGTTTTAATGTCTTCGGAACTGTAAAATTAATTGTAGTAGTGCTTTACAGACACCTTTTTTCATGAGGCAAAATGGAAAGCAGTTTTTCCTCTGTCCATAGGGTTTTGGTTCCTGGACCACCCCCTTGTGGCCACTGATGCTCAAGTCCCTTAAATAAAATGATGGTAGTATTTGCATGTAACCTCTGTATCTTCTCAGATACTTTTAAATTATCAGTAAGTGCTTATAATTCCTAATCAAATGTAAATGCCGTTACAAGTAGTTATGCTGTATTGTTGGAGAATGATAAGGGGTGTGTGTGTGTGTGTGTGTGTGTGTGTGTGTGTGTGTTACATAGACAGTTTATTTTTTCAGATATATTAAGAGTCACAGGTGAAATGCATAAATGTGAAACACGTGGATGTGGTAAGTCGCATGTCCAATGGGTGTCTCCATGAAGAATGTTGGGATTATTTGAATAGCCACTGAACTGATTGCTTGCCACAGGTTTATTCAGATGGCACCTGCACTGACGCCAGTGACATGCTGTGTTTCAGTGTAATATGGCTTGCTTAAATCTACAGGCAGAGTGATGCTTTACCTGTGTACACAGTGAGCTGGCTAATGATGGCCATGGGCAGGCACAGAACTTGAACCTTTGAAAAGCTTTTCTTTGTTTTTTGTTTTTTGGTTTTTTTTGTTTTTTTTTGTTTTTGGAGACAGGGTCTCACTTTGCAATTCAGGCTGGCCTTGAACTCACAGCGAGCCTGCTGCCTAAGCCTCCAAGTGCTGGGATTACAGGCATGAGCCACCATGTCCGGCTCTGTAAAGCCTTTTATAGTGGCCCTGCTGACTTCATGAACAGTGAAGCTGATCACCTTCATTCTGCCCCTATCTCTTGGTAAACCTGGATAGAACAGGGCTTCCTGGGGACCCAGTGTTTTCATAGTGTCTCCGCTGGACTAAGGCTGCACCAGACCCCACTGCCAACTCTGAAGCTGCTGCATTTGTTCATAGAGTGAGTGCTCTTTCACTGGAAAGAACGGTAGCCCCTGTGGACTTAGGCACACAGGTATTGGCAACTGTCTTAAAAATTAATGATGTGAGGAATATAAATGGTATGAGCATAAAGATATCTTGAGACCCAAAATTTTTAAATAAATATGAAGCATTTGTTACTAGTTTTTTTTGTTTTTTCCTAGCAAATATCTGTTGAGAGACAAATAAATACTATAGTTGGGTTAGAAATAGGGTGTTACTTATTTTAAATGAGAAAATTAGTTATATAAGAAAGGAGTCCAGAACTAAGGCAGTTTCTGAGTGAGTTGAACTGGTTGTGGTGTTTTAAAGTTACTGTAGTGTATCCATTTCCATATGGTAATTTAATTAGCATAAGCAGTACTTACAAGTACAGTGGTTCAGATTATTTTTCCTTCCCAGAAGGTTACACTACTACTTGTGTGTCGGGCTGTATTCTAAATGCTTTGTAAACTGTCTGCTAGTATCCCTCTCACACGGAACACCTGCAGCCATTGGACACCTTGCAGAGTTTCGTCAAGGTAACAGATCTTAGGCAATAAACAGCCTGCACCTCATTTTATAGTTGAAGGTGTAGCACTTGGCCTACTGAGCTTACATAATACCATGTGCACCATTGTTTTCCTTTTCAATTCAGGTTCTCGCTCCTACTTTCATAATACTGTTGTAGTGAACAAAATCGTATAAGGTGGTATTGTTTCACAGGCTATGAGGACTTGCATTTTGAAAATAGCTGTCCTTTTCTATTTTTTACTTTGCTCACCTCCATCTTTTCCTATTTTGCTATACTGGTGCTTTTTAATAGCATGTTGCTTCCTTTTGTCTTTAATCTTACTGTTTACATTGGCCTTTCTTCTCTGGCTTCTGAATCTGGAAAATTAGCTTTCATTACTCTTTGAACATTTTGACAAGGTGTAACACTTCATTGTCTCGTTTATTACAAATTAACCTGAATTCTGTATTTCCCCTTAAGAGTTGGAGATGACTTATCTGATTTATTAATTCTACCAGTTGCCCTCTCTTTCTCCTTACATATCTGAAAGAGAACTCACTGCCTAATCAGATGGCTGATTCCAATTGTAAACAACTCCTGAGTTGTCTCATTGAAGAGAAGTTTTTCATTTTCCTAGGTTTAACCAGTCTTTGGGAGCCATTCACATCCTGCTAACTCCTATCTTCATGGCACTGCTAGTGCCTCACCATTCTTACTCTTGGTAGTCTGCAGGTTGTCAGTGCCTGTCTTACTACATTCCTAAAGAACCAGTAGATTCTAGACTTAAGTAAGTCTCATCAATACAGTACAGTGCTGCATCTTTTCCTAGCTGTATTATGGTATCTTGGGATTACATTACCCTTTTCTGTCAACATACCAGCCTACTGAGGCAGAAAAATGTAGCGTAATGTTAGTAGTACTAGTCATACTGGCTAGTTGGAGGTATGCCTTTACAAGCTAGCGCTGAGTCAGAGCATTTTACATTGTTGGGTCCCACTGACTTCAATAAAATGAGGGAAATTATTATCTGTACATCATGGATGGGGATACAGAATGGTCAAACCACAAAAAACAATAAAAAATGCTGTAGTGATAATGTTTCAATTACATATTACAATTGCAGAGTCCTTGTCTTTGGTTATCAACAGTCTATATAACAGACCATTCAAAATTATTGTTTATTCCTTGTGGTTCTGTGGCTTGGCTGGACTGTTGGATAGTTCTACACATTACTGGCTATGATTACTGCTGCGCTGAGCTAGGGTTTCAGGTGGAACTGAGAAATACCTGATAAGCCTTCAGTTAGGTGTTGCAGCTGGCTACGTCGCTCTTGCTGGCTGAGTACCTTTTGCAAGTTGTTGGGGTCAGCATTTCCCCGGAAACATTCAGCCATTGTTGCCTTTGGATCTGCAGGTCAGTAAATAGCTTAGTTACTTTACCAGCAGTCTTCTGCTACTCATGGGTTCTCCTAATAGCTTTTAAGTTGTTCTGTGGCAAATTTAATATTTCACTCAAGGGAAGGCGTGCTTACCTGTTATTTTAAGACATTTTTAGCAATACAGAAGTTACTACTCATAAAAATAACTAATTCTAATGACATTTGTGGACACAGTGCCTAAAGAAGTTAAATTTTCTGGTGTAGCTTTAAAATTTAACATTTTAAGTGATTTATTAAGTAAGTACATTATGTATAGCCATATAGGTAGATACAAGCTATTGGGGGTAACTGCCTCCTAGAATATAAACCAAGAATTACATATTTTTGTTGTGAAAATTGATTGAGAGCTCAAACTAGTTGAAAATAACCATCACCGTGATTCTCAGAATATGCTGGGTATTGTAGTAGTGGACTTTTTTTAAATGTTTGCCTAATTCTGATACTGTTTTTCTTCCTCTTAAGTAAAAAGAAAACGCACTAGTTCATTGAGCTGTCTTTCTCTAATACAATTATATGCCTTAAATTAGGAGAGTAAGTTTTACTACGTTAGAATTAAAATAAGCTTAAATTTTTAATCGCTTTAAACAAAACTGTAGAATGACATTTTAGTTTTACCTGTTGTCTGTGATTTGCAAACGTGTCTTGTTTTGAAGTATTTCACTTGTTGTTCTAGCTGTGTTCTTATAAATTAAGTTCATTTTGATGAAATTAGAGGACTGCTCTTCAGATCCATAAATTTCATAATCCTTTCACTGTCTTAGAAAATAAAGCTTTTGTTTTGAAGTATTTCACCTGTTGTTCTAGCTGTGTTCTTATAAATTAAGTTCATTTTGTTCGATTTGCCCACTCTTTGGTAAAAGTTCTTACTGAATATGAACTGTCTTGCTTAATGCTCCAAACCCAGCATGTGAACAGACGTGGAGACCTATGTTCGTTTGTGTCATCCTTGAATGACAAACTGATCACTAACTTCAAGCTTTTTAAAATACTGCTGCACAAAACATGCTGCTAATTTTTTGGTTTCTTGAAAGAAGGTCTCAGTATACAGTTCAGGCTAGCCTTGAATTCAGTATATCCCGGATTGGCCTCAAACTGGCAGTGTTCCTCTTTGCTCAGCTTCCCAAGTGTTGGGATGACAGGCATGCGCCACCACACCAAGCTCGGCATTCTGCTAATTTAAACTACAAATTCATGAGTATTGCATTCTCAGTTAGGTTAGTGGCAACGACTATAGTATGTGCTTAAGAAACGTAGTTAACTTTCATAAATGTTTTATCCTTAGTACATCTATTTCTTTTCTTCCTAAGTCTCTTTTGGAAAAGTTCTTGATCCCCAATGCTTCACAAGCAGAGAGCAAAGTCTTTTATTTGAAAATGAAGGGAGACTACTACCGTTACTTGGCCGAGGTTGCTGCTGGTGATGATAAGAAAGGTAAGCTGCTTTTGTTTTAAACCTGTTGACTGAACTTGTGTAAAATATCACAGTATGGAGATGTCTTACTCTGTTGTTTGTTTGCTTGCTTGTTTTAATTTCTTAGCGCACTGAATGACATGCAGTGGTGCTTTTGTGTGGGTCATGATAAATTGCCTAATACTGGTGCTCTAAAATGTCTGTTTTCCAACTAGTTTTGTATATAAGAATGTTTCCTTACAGTTTTACGAAACTGGCCATAGCGTAACTGAGTAGTAGTACAAACTACTTATTAAAAATACAACAATAATGGGATTAGAGAGTTCTTTTTGTCTGGACCAGTGACTACTGTGGTGATCCAAGGCACACTGGGTTTTTTGGGTTATTTTGTTTTATTTCTTCTTACTTGGGGATATGATGACTTACATTTTAAAAGACACATGGGGTATTAAATGAAAGGTTTGGTTTGAGGAATAAAGGTGAAGTGCAGACTTAGTGTTTTTGGGTGTGTTTTATTATCCAGGGATTGTGGATCAGTCACAACAAGCATACCAAGAAGCTTTTGAAATCAGCAAAAAGGAAATGCAACCAACGCATCCTATCAGATTGGGTCTGGCCCTTAACTTCTCCGTGTTCTATTATGAGATCCTGAACTCTCCAGAGAAAGCCTGTTCTCTGGCAAAGACAGTATGTATCTTGCCTGTTACATAGAAATTTAGCAGTCTTATCAATTGAACACTGAAATGTACTTTTTTAAAATCACAGGCTTTTGATGAGGCCATTGCTGAACTTGATACATTAAGTGAAGAGTCATACAAGGATAGCACTCTAATAATGCAATTACTGAGAGACAACTTGACAGTAAGTACTTAACAGAATTGTTAATGATTAATGTGGCTGAAAACATTGTTTTTACCACAAGGAATATTTCTGGACTTTTAAAAATTAAATATATACCATCTGTTAAAACTATACGAAGAAAACTATGTTACAGAAACCATAAGGTGAGCACTGAATCAAGCACTTTGATTAGTTACATACACATTTATTTTGGAAATTTGAATTCTCAAAATAAGTTTATTCATCATTTTGATTTTCCATGACAAGCCATTTATTTTTTGTGCCTTGAGTGTTTCTGTTGTAGTCACAGAACTGCTTATTGAGTGTCAAAAGAAAACTGAGGGGCTGGGATATAGCTCAGTGGCACAAGCGCCTGCCTGGCAAGTGTGAGGTGGTGGATTTGATTGCTAATACAAAAAAAAAAAATTAAAGGAAACCAAGGCTGTATTTAAATTCCTTCAAAAATGGGAGGCTTGTACATTCAGTTGCCTCTAAATTTGTGGAGATAATAATGATTAATGTCAGAAAATTTAGAGATTTTCAGATACTCTACAGAATCCAAGCAGAGATAATTACATGCAGCCTTACTTTAAAAAAAGAAAGAAATGACTTACAGGAAGTCATGAATGTCCTTGGTGTGTATACTCCAGATATAAAAAAGAGCCCTAGTGCCGAAAGAACTAGAGAAGTGAATAGTGATTCCTTAATGATGTCTAAATACTTATTAATCAAATCTCGGTGATCTCTTTAAATTATGAGCCTTAGGTGAAAAAATCAGCAAGCATCTGCTGTGTGTCAGGTAACAGCAGACATTTGACATTGAAATGTAGTGAGCTTTAAGGCTTTTTTTTTTTTTTTAATGACTTACAGGGTTCACTGCCAAATTTATGGTGGCTTATTTCCAATTACATAACTAGCATTATTTTAATAAGTGCAATTTGGGGTTGCCTACAAACTTGTGAGGGGTTTTTTTGATGGTGGGTTTTGGGGTGTTTCTTTTTGGTGGTTTTTTTTGTGGTTTTTGTTTTTTGTTTTGAGACAGGGTTTCTCTATACTTCAGGGTGGCCTTGAACGCATGACAGTCTTCCTGCCTCAGCCTCGCAGTGCTGGGATTACAGGTGTGCCCCATCACACCTGGCAAGATTTTTGCTTTTATCAAGAAAATAAGTTACAATAAAGAATGAAAGACTCTTGATCGCAGGGCTTTGGGCATGCTAGGCAAGAGAGCTGAGCTATATCCTGTACCCAAATTAATGAATCTTTGTGTCAAATGACAGCAGCACTTCTGTTTGTTAACTGATTTTAAGAATACTACTTTTCTGGTTCGAAGTAATGCGATTGCATTTTGCAAGATGAAATTTGAGACTTACCATGTTTCCTCCTCTGTAGAGAGGGCCTCATCTAATAATACCTGCATCAGCTGAATTTTGGTGTCAGTATAGTATGAAAGTGACACCATAACTGTTGAGTCAAAAAAAAAAAGCCAAACATTCTCATTCTGATTCTTTCACTGTTTTTCTCTGAACCTTGACATCAGCTATAATCATTTTAGATTGATTTGCTCATTTGTCAAGAAACTTAACTAAAACCTGAGTCTCAACCTGGATAGCCAAGATTATCAATACATTACCCAAGAAACAGAACTGTCTTGCATCAAGTTTTTAATGGTTCTATGAAAACTTTGTCCTTGAAGGTTAGAGCTAGAAAAGAAACATTAGAGAAAATTTCAGTTTCTTACACAGCCCCTTGTTTAACTGGAACACACCAGCTCTAAGAGGTCATTTTATTTACCTCCAGGACCTTGGAAGTAGTCTTGTTTCTAGGCCAGAGATGTATCTAATCAGTGGGACCTAATACATCATGTGGGAAATAGAAAAATACAATTAGGTGGGCGGTTCCCCCACCCTTGTTTTGTAGTAAGTCATCTAAATGTTTAGATCATCTTGAGTCAGTCTTTTAATAAAATATCTCTGAAAATTAGAATGATTAAGACTTAAAATTTAGGCAGATTTTTGAAATTTTTTTACCTGTTGAAAGATTGAAACATTGATTAAAAAATAATAGAATTCATAATCCTACCATACCATGAGACAGCTTTCGTTTTTACCTCTTAGAATGTTTTGTTGTGGCCATTTTATTCAGCGTTTATTTTGAGTTACACAGATACATAAAGGTATGTTTTCCTAAGTTAAAGATTTCAGAAAAGCTGAATTTGCATCTTAGTTCAAATAGCAGATGCTGACATTCACTCATGCGTGACTTTCTTTTATGTGGGAATCAGCGTGTAAGCTTTACAAGGGAAGAGTAGTGAGACTTACTAGTTCTCAAGTAAGAGCCAAATTAGATAATTCTGGTTGAGTTGCATTCAACTAGCATATTCCTATCTCATACTCGGGCTTCTCTGGACAGTCGGATGTTCTGGTAGTTATTGATACTTTAATTTTGTATCTCAAAGCCGTTCTCAATAGTGCTATATTTCTAAGAATTTTTTCTAGTTAAAACACATGGTTACATCCTGAGTCCTTGGCATACATATGGAAGTTTGTTGTGTTGTT
>RJWT010045873.1:0-11523 GCA_004365215.1 Cuniculus paca
TGTCATTGTAGATGAAGCATCCATCCATCCGTCAGAAGGGACAAGTAGCGGGACTTTGCATGGGACCCGAAGCAGCATCTTCTTCCACACAGCTATGAAGGATGCAGAGTACACTGGGGTTTTCCCTACTGGTAAGGAAATTTGAAGCTGCAGACCTGACAGATAGAAATAGCCAGCTAGAAATAGTACCTCCAAATCAACTGTGTTGGCAGCCCCAACGGGTAGGTTTATTTGCCATCTTAACAATGATGTGAGTTTGGTGCTGGGCTCTGCAGGATGGTTGGGGTGGCTACCTGGGCCAGCTCCCAGGAAACAGAAAAGGGGATTCCTAGAGGGCTCCAAAAAGAGGGGTCTGGAGTATGAAAAAGCTAGGACCTAGACAGGTCACATACCTAACTGATCACAAGTAAATTTACCTTTGAACTGACCACTGATGTCCAAGACTAAAATCTCATTCCATTCCTACTACTTTCACTGAATAAAACATCAAATGGGCAAAAAGACAGACTGAGGCACTGTCCAGAGTAAAGGAAGTTAAAAGCATGCAATATGTGATTCAGGTGGAGTTTGGGAGCCCATTACTAAAGGACATTTTTACTGGCTTTGGAAATTTTTTAATATGGATAGGCTGTATTTTATACAATATAAATGTTAAATTTCTTAAGTGTGACTGTTGAATAGAAAGTCTGCTTTTGGGAGTACCACACTGAAATATTTAGTGTTAACAGACAGGATGTTTGAAAATTACTCATAAGTAGTCTAGCAAGAATAATAAATGTATCACATCAATTATAATAATGCACACATGGAAAGAGACATTGATGTAAGGAGAGAGACACAAAATGAACCAGGTGACCTGATGAAGCTTGATGAAGAGTACATGGAATTCAATGCCCTACTCCTGAAACTTCTAATGTGTTTTCAATTTTTTTCCTAGAAAAACTTAAAAATAAAAATTTGCTTATGGTTGGGCATGGTGGCACATACAAATAGTCCCAGATACTTGGAAACCTGAGACAGGAAGGTTGTTAGAGCCCAAGAGTTCAAGTCTAGCCCAGGGAACAGAGTGAGATCCCATCTCAAAAAACAAAAAAAAAAAAGGAAAAAGAAAAAGAAAAAGAAAAAGAAAAAGTTCATGAACTTTAAGATATCTCATTTTCTTTGATTGATATGATCACAAGCATCCTATTGTTAGTATCACATATATCATGAAAATTTTCATATTTCATTTTTTTAAAGTGCCATTGATTATTGAATGTTCCCTCTCAATTTCAGAGATATTATAATAAAATAGATTTCTGATGTTTTGTGACTCCAAGGAGAACACCTGGGCTTCCAGTCAGTCCCCACTCTGGACTCCTAACGATTTGGAAATAGGTGATTAAGACATCTCTGTACAGAGAGGCAGAGATGCCCAGCTTGGAGCAAGTCTAGATAAAAGGCGTGATGGAAGCAATAGATTGTAAGCAACCAGACACATGACCATCAGCCTGCAGGTCCTGACTCACTTTCCCAGCAAAGGGGGAAGGATCTTATCACCACCGGAAGAATTTGGCCCCCATTTGGTCCCCAGTTCACGTAAGTGGCAACTTGGTCTCACAAACCATCACATAAAATTAATGCTGTAGTTTGAGTTTTATTGCTGCTGTAACTGTGTGGGTTTAATTTATAAATGTGTTTTACAGTGGCAAGGCCACTAAAAACTTGGACGTTTATGTTTGTGTCATTTAGATCGTTTCAACAGCAACAACCAAAGTCAGCACAGTCTCCACCGAATGTGCCTGGCCTTTGAGGCCCAGGCCTCCAGTTTGCCCTGTGATGGAGATCCTCACGCTCCTCTCCTGAGCTGACATGAGTACTCCAGGGCCTGCGGCAAGTCCAGCAGCAGAGTGCAGACAGAGGAGGCTTGGTTCGGCATCCTTTGTGGGCAGTCACACGGGTCTTTGTACTCTTCCCTAAGCTAGGCATCAGCATGGACCAGTGCAGGACAGTGAGCACACTCATGAATACTCTGGGTCTGTTCTGGTATCTGGCTTGGAGAACTAGACATGGTCTGTCTGTGAGCCTCTGGGTTGCGTCTTTCCTGTAGCACAGCACGTCTTCCTCATTCCTCTGCCCAGATATTTCTGTTGGGCCCTCTCTTGGCCTCTGAGGGAGTCGAAGCATTAGAGGCTCAGAGCACCGCCACATGCTCACACACCCAAGTCCTTGTGCAAAGTCTCTGGTTTATGCCCCTAGCACACTGCTTGCTTGAGGACACCACCACTCTAAATTGGCCAGAAGTCAGCAGCTCAGTCCCAGATGTACTTATGTTTTCCCAACACTCGCACCCATGAACAATTACAGGCACTCACCACAGTATGCCTGTCCTTCTAAGGGCCCTCAACCAGGAAGCCTGCCTCCCTACAGGGCAAGCCTCCCATGGCTGCCTTCCCACCTCTGGCTCCTGCACCCCAAGGTCTATCTTAGACTTCTTGGGTCACCATAATAAATGTCATAGGTGGGTGCTTAAACAACTAGAATGCATTCATCTTCTAATGGTTCTGGAGGCTGAAAGTCTGAAATTAAGGGATTAATCCAACACCTTGATCAAAAAGGCTGATTTCTTCTGAAGCTTCTGCTTGGCTATCCTCTCTCTGTGTCTTCACATGGTGCTCTAGTTAAATGTTCCTCAAAGGCCCACATGTTGAAGGCTGGTTTGCAGCTTAGCATTATTGCGAGAGCCTGGGACCTTTAAGAGATGGAGCTTAAGAGGAGGTGTTTAAGTCATTGGAGTCGTGGCCGTAAAGGGAATTATAGGACCCTGCTCTCTTCCTCTTCCTGTTTCACACCAACCCTGAGGTAAATGAGCTTCTTCCAGCACATGCTCTGCCATGATGTGTTGTCTCACCACAGGCCCAGAAGCAACAGGGCCAACCAATCATGAGTTGAAATTTCTGAAACTGTGAACCAAAATAAACCTTTTCTCTTCATAAATTGATTATCTCAGTTGTTACAGTGATGGACAGCTGACTCATATATGCCCTTTCTGAGGCTGACCAACACATACCATCTTTGTACATCTGTGAGTCATAATCTCTTCTTGTAAGATCATCAGTGATATTGAATTAAGGCCTATCCCTATGACCACATTGTACCTTAAATACCTCTTTAAAGACTCTGACTGCAAATAGAGTCACATTCTGAGGTACTGGGGATTAGATTTGGAGAGGACACAAACTAGCCTATACCCACATTCATGACTGAGCATGTCAGAGATGGTGAGTAGCTATGGAAAGGTCTGTTACAATCCCATTATCCTTGTCAATCCCCTGACTCAATCCTCCTTTGTGATGTCACAATGCTAGTCAATGCATTACATGCTATTCTTAACATCTGCCACTTACGTCTCCCCCCGTCCCTACCATCTTTCTCATCTCTCCTTCATCCTGCTTCCACTCCTTTCCCTTTATTTTCCTCATTTGATCCTGTTATAGGATCTGGTACCCAGTGCTGAACTGCCCATCTATACTTCCTCAACCAAGTTCCCACTATGGCTCTCCCTTGAGATCCTTCTCGTCCAAAGCTCTCAACTTTTGCAAGAAATAAGGACATGTTTCCAAGAAAGCTCTGCTATTTCACTATATTGTGCTGGCGGGGTCCTCATCCATTATACGTTTCTCTTCTAATTAAAGACAACTTAATTTTAAGATGGTGACTAAGATAGTGAGAGCTGGATTTCTCATAGTACGGTCTTCAGACCACAGATATGAACAAGGAAGGCCTCCAAACTTACTACGAACTGTGATATTGCTTCAATTAAATGTTTTTCTGCCTTTTATTCTAGAAACCATACTTGCTAATACAGACACCTCACAAAATAGTATGAACTAGAGGGGGAAAGGATCAATCATTACCAACTGGAGAAATTACTTGGACATTTCATTGCATTTTCTGTATTTCCATGAATATCTGTTTACCTAGTATACTGTTTTGAATGTGTGCTCTAAAAGTTCATGAATCCCTTAATCCTGAATCCCTAGCAACCATTATTCTGCTTTGTGTGTCTATAAATTTGCCCCTTGGAATATTCAGTGTGCACAGAATCACATACGGCATAACCTTTTATGTCTGGCTTCTTTCACTTGGCATGGAATTTTCGAGGCTCATTCATTTGTGGCATGTTTCAATCCTTACACTACATACTTATATTTCCTTTAAAAATCTTACAGTGTTAACTCTTAAAAATCTTTTCCATTTTGAGCTAATTTTTATATATGGTGTAGGAGTCCAACTCCATTATTTTGCATGCAGGTATATAATCATTCTAGTACCATTTGCTAATAAAATTATTCTTTCCCTCATTGAATTATCTCAGTACCTTTATTGAAAAAGCAACTGATAACTATATGATAACCCATAACTATATGAGTGTTTCAAATTATCATGTTTAATATTTATTAAGATAGTCATAAGATTGATCTTGCCACACGAAGTATTGCAACGGCGAACAGAAACACCAAAACGACACCCAGGATTTGGAGGTAGATTTATTTAACATCAGAAGGGCGCTGACAAGGAATCAATCCTCATAAAAACGTCAGGTCTGAAAGGCCCAGAGAGGAAGGCTTTTATGGAGATGCAAAGGGGAGGTACAGAGGTAGAGTACTTGGCTGTCTTTGACTGGTTTCTAATATACACATCACAGTGAACTGCAGGGCATCATAGTGATCAGCCATTTCTAAGAAACCAGCAACAGGAACTGTCACCTGGGCCACTGAAGTATACTGGCTGGGGCAGGGGGCATTTTCTGCTACAGTATTAATTTTTAACTATCCTTAGTCAAAAGATGACCCAGATTCAGTCCTGTTGAATTACTCCTTTCACAGTCTTTTAAATTTGGTTATTATTTTATGTTTATAAATGAGATTAGGACTGAGTGTGTGGTTCAGTGGTAGAGCTCTTGCCTTGCATGCACAAGGACCTGATCCCCAGCATCACACACACACAAAAAAAAGTGGTATAAAATGAGATTAATAGGGCATTTTTTAAGTGCCATCTTCGTTGGGTTTTGTAATTGGGTTTATGCAAGTTTCAAAAAATTAGCTCTATCTTTGCCTATGGTATGAGAAAGTAAAAGTTTAAGATGGTTTATGTTTGAAAATGCCTTGGGGTTCCTTGCATCCTTCAGAAGTATTCCCCTCACCCTGACACTTATCTGTGGAGGTCTCATTTGCCTGCATATGTTTAAATCACAAATGAATACTTGGTTGAGTTACAGTTGTGCTCGAAGAACAAGTCACCTCTGTACCCCCTCCTCTCCCATCTGTACCAGCCAAACTCATCTTTCAAAAGTATGCTTACCAGGTCAGTATCATTCTTCACTTGTCCTAATCATCCATCTTTTCCATGATCTCCAGCTGCTACTACTCAACCTAAAAACAACAACAAAACAAAAACAAACAAACAAACAAAAAAAAAACCCACAGCCTGTGCACTGACACCTTGGCTTTCCTGTGTATCTTGCATCTATCTTTACATGGGAGTTTGAGTCTCAGTGCAGTGTGCTGGCTAGAACATGGGTTTGGGCCCCGGCTGTCTGGGTGTGAGCTTGGCTCTGCCCTGCACAAGCCATATGACCCTGCTGGGTATCAGCTCACTCACCCACAAAACAGGGATAATAACAGGAGTGACAGCTCATTAGATTGTAGAGCACACATATGATTCATTCTATAAATTGTTTAAAACAGTGCCTAACCCTTAGGATATCAGAATTTAGCGTATAAATATATTTGTCTTTTAAAGGGTGAAGTTCCAGACTTTAAGTAGCTACTATGCCTCATGTAAGTTTCCTCATCCACTGATTTTTTTCATCAATATTAGATATTTTAGTCATTTAAATATTCCCCTCATTGGTACTCTTTTTGGCTCAACAGCCTTCCTGTCCCTTACTTAGATTGTCCTTGGATTCAGCTTCCCTACTGAGCCCTGCAATATCCTGCACCTCTTCAAAGAAAAGTTTGACGAAGTCAGGCTCCTTCTTCTCCTCTCTAAATCTTCCAGCCCGTTTCATAGCAAATTGAGAAAGCCTCTGGTTTCAGCTGCACCTTCACAAGACTGATATCATTCTTGTGGCTTTTGCCCATTCTGAGATGACTCATGGTTTCCGGATACACCTGGACCAGTGGGGGGAATGGGACCAAGATGAGGTTCATGGGCCTTTCAGGCCAGTCTCCTTCCAGATGTTCCTACCTCAAACTCAGCTTGTGCATAAGTGGACTTATCAGCATCCCAGTCAGTGTTTGCTCTTTCTCTTTCTCCTCCTCCCCTCTCTTGTTCTCTCCTTCCCATTCGTTTACTTGCTGTTATGGTTTGAGTCTGGATGTCCCCCCAAAGCCTCATGGAGTCACAGAGGCGGGCTTCTAGAGTTTGTGAATGACTCATGGTCCAATGCTGGGATCGTGGGTGTGAGTGCCACACCCAACTAGGTGTGGCCTGCATACAATATAAGGGACAGAAAGAGTTTTCTTTCTGTTCTCCTCCACCTTTACCCTTTTACTCTTGTCACTTGCCATGAACTGTTGCTCCTCTGCCATGAGCCACCCTACTTGGAGCCAACCGAGTATGCACTGAAACCTCCACAAACTGTGAGCTAAATAAACCTTTCCTTCCCCAATTTTGGGCATCAGTTATTTTGTCCCAGCAATGAGAGAAAAGTCACTGAGACACTTGCAAATGGCACCAACATTCACCACCCACCCCATATACCTGGCAGTCATTCTGGACTGTGTACTCTCATCAACTTCATCAAACACTAGCCATGCCCCAGAGTTTCAGTTTAAGTCTCCCTCATGTTCCTCCTGCCACCAGCTCTTTACCTTGTTCACAGCAGTGCTGGCTGTCACCCATCCTTTACTGGGAAAGGGTGATCTTTTCCAAATGCAAATCTAACTTGCTTAAAATCTCTCAAGAACTCCTGATCACGGGAAGTGGGTTTCAAGGTCCAAAGCCCTTTTTGATCTATTACTACCTTGCTGGTGTTACCGCCTTTCCCAGCCTGGGCTTTTGCAGGAGGCTCCTAATGATCTCTCCACTTCTCCCTGTGCTACTGTCTCAATCCATACCCCACTAGAGAGCACTTTCTACAGGCTCATTCTGATCTTGTCATGTCTCAGTGCCAGCTGTGCACACTATACTCAGGCAGCCTGATGAGGAAGGCCCCTTCAGAAAAGTGACATTTAAACTGCAACACCGGATGAGCACAGGATCAGCCAAAGGAAGACAGAGGGTTGTGTTCCACTTAAGGGAGAGCACAGAATGGGAGCAGAAGACAGAGAGTTGGCAACAGAAATAGTAGAAAAGCGTTGTGGAAAAAGTACCCAAGCTCACAGAGCAGCATCCGCATAGCTTCCCATTCTTCGTTCACACTTTATTCCCAGCGCAATGCCTGACACAGGGTAGATGCTAAATCTCTGCAGAGTGTTTGGAGAGATAAATACCTCCAGCACTGCAGCCAGGTCAAGTGGCTGGAGAGTCCCTAAATGTCCTGCGTCATTCCCTCTACTAAGTTCCCATATGTGTCTAGCGCATTGGTTTTCACCCAAGGACAACTTTGTCCATGGGGAACAGCTGTTCGTGCCTGGGAACATTTCTGATTGTCACAACTGCAGGAGGAGGGAATGCAAATGATGGGCACATAGTTCATGGAGGATATTTCCCAACAAGAAGCCATTCACCTATGTTATCTGCAGTGCTGTCCCTGACAAAGTCTCTTCCCATGGTCTATCTGTCCTCCAAGCCCCATGACCATTGTCTCTGGGTAAGTTTTTCACCCTGATCCAGCAGCCCAAGTGTGGGGCCCTTTTCTGTGTGCCCCATCTTCCTTGACATGTTCTAATTCCTGGCTTAGGGTCTGTTCTTTCTTTCCCTGGAATAATGGAGCTTGGTGTGCAGAATATGCAAACCCTAATCCAAGTATCGAAAATGTTCCAAAATCCTCTATGCAGTCACAGTCAAAACACAGGTGCACTAAAAATAAAATTACTGTTAAGAAAATGTGTAAAGGTGCATATGAAACACAAATGAATTTTATGTTTAGACTTGGGTCACCCAGCTCTGGGTATCTCATTACTTACATGTAAATATTTCAACATCTCAAAAAATCTGCAAGCCCTCTGGCCACAAGTGTTTGGAGTAAGGGCTTCTTGGGGCCACCGGCAGTGTATGTAACACAGCAAGCCAGGACTGATGTCTTTTCTTGAACGAACACACCTGGCAGGAGGGCGTCGGCACATCTCAGGGTAACTTTTGACAGACCTATAGTTGACCCTCAGGAACTCAGATTGGGACCTCTTCAGCCCCATCTCCCCGTTGCGAAGCTGCCTTCCTCCCCTGGCCTGTGCCACTTTGTCACCTACAGAAACAGCCCCTTCTATGGATGCCACCTGATAGCACAGTTCCAAGAGGCACTGCCTTCCACTTTGAGTTATTCAAGTTTAATTCCAATAACATACGAATAGAACTCAGGCAAATGACAGATTCCTAACAATGTAAAAATAGAACCGAAGCTTCCTTTGCAGTGGGCTCACCTGGGATCCACCTCTGGTACAGCAAGCGGGGAACCCTTAGAGCCCCCTGCAAAATCAGAGTCCCTGAGGCTTGTGCGGCCTCGGATCCTGCACCGTCACAGTCGCTCCAAGCCCTCTTCTCTGCACTGGGGGTTTAGAAATGCTGCGCCTCCGGAGGGGCTCCATCCCCCTGCGCCCTGGCTCTGACCCTGCTGGCTGAAAGGGGGCTGGCCCGGGGGCTGGATGGAGGGTTGGGGCGCATGTCCTGCACGTCAGTGTTGCTGCTGACCCGAGCCAGGGTCCTCGCCGTGGGGCCGGGCACGCTGCTCGCCGCCCTCCTCCGAGCTAGGCTCCTTGCCCTCGGGCTCCGGGTCCTGTGCCTGGCCCCGCGCACGCCGCCTCTCCAGCATCTCCTCGAAGAATATCTGGCAGCTGAAGCCCTCCTGGACGCCGTGCTGCGCGTGCTCCAGCAGTGCGGGCAGCGACTGGAAGACGCGGCAGCAGGCCACGCAGCGCAGCCCGTGTCTGGTGGTGACCAGCGAGTCCGGCGGCTGGCGCAGCTCCTGCTCCAGCTCCGCGTCCTCGCGCCCCGCGTCCTCCTCGGCCTCCCCTTCGTGCTCGCCGCCGCCGCAGGCCTCCAGGTCCCCGCGCAGGTCGGTATTGGAGGCCACCTCGAAGGAGGAGCCCCACCGCCGCTGCCGCCCGAGGAACTGGGCCTCGCGGATGCGCGGCTGGCTGCTGATGGGCGCGAAGCCTGCCTCAGTCTCCCAGGCCACGGCCACACCGCGCACGGTCTGCACGCGGGTGTACAGCGCGGGCACGCTCCGCGGCCCGGGGTCCCGCTCTCCGCGCAGGTGGCAGGAGGGCCGCGGAGAGTAGGAGCGGTACGAGGACAAAGTCGCAGAGGACGGTGAGGAGAGGCTCCAGTCCAGCGGGATGTGCCACCGTGTCCTGGTGGAGAGGTCGTCCATGCGGGCCAGCACCGGCGCTTCTGTGGTCCCTGCGGAGCCCAAGGACATGGCGTCAGTGCCCTTCAGGGACAGGTACAGGGTGGCACCTACATCTAGGAGTGGCAGGCAGGGAGGGGACCTTGGGACAGCCACCTGCCTTCGCTCATTTCCTGCTGCCATCGGGGTGACAACAAGAGATGAACAAGGGCAGTGATGTATGGGGCCACCCAAAAGCTCTACCGAGTCCCCAGAGGCCACCAATGGAGGAATACAGAGCCAGCGGTGTAGCCGTCCTAGGACAGGCGCTCCAGACACCATGTGATCCCGCTCCTGGGTAAACTGAGGTGCCTGGGAGTGTATGCAACACAACATTTGCTGGGCAGAAGAGCCACACTGAAAAGGCCACACAGGACAGCAGCCAGCGAGGTGACATTGCAGGAAAGGCAAAGCTGCAGGGGCAGAACAGGCTGCCAGGAGCTGGGAAAGCTGCCGTACAGGTGCATGGGGGCTGCTGGGGCTGAGGACGACAGTGCCCTGTGGGCTGCGGCTGTGGTGGCTCCGTAAAGGTCCACATGTCACGGCTCCCCAGAGTGGACCTTCAGAGTTGCTGGAGGCCGTGTCCATAAACACCTGCTCTGTGCTGGCGTTTAAGGGGCAAGGCTGCCCATCACTCCGTCCCCACTCACACTGTCCCCACACCATTAGTGATGGGCCTCTGTCTTACCGGGGGCTTCTTACCCTCTCCTGGACACTTACTATGTCCCTGTCACTGTGTAAGTACGCACCGTCTTTTAACTCTTAAACTCTAAACCGCTGTGAAGTTTAACAGTTTTGATTTCCGCTCAACAAATGAGGAAGCCGAGGCACAGAGAGTAGAAGTGACTGAGGCAGCCGCTCTGCCCCAAGAGCAGCGTTACCCTGACGGGTGGAGATGTCCTGAGGCCTTTAGGTCTCCGTGTATCATAAGGGGATTGCTACGTCACAATAGAGACACAGCATTGCCATGATTTTTATCAAATATGCATTAAAATGAATGCATGAATGTTAATGTTTCACATTTCCATCCACACGGCTCCTGAAACCACTTCCTATACTCACCCAAGCCTAGGTCGTTGGCAAATTGGCCAAGACCAATCTCCTTGCCCTCTTTGGGCCTATCTTTGTGGTTAGCACAACCTTAGCATTGGGGACCATCTGGCACCCTGGGGCATCCTTCCTTGGGGCCCCACCCAGCTCACCCTTGCCCTCTGTTTTTCCCTACCTGGCCATAACACTCCCAGGCTGCCCTCCGTGGACTCGAGGCTGGTCACACTGAGGGTGGTCCCATCAGTCGTGGAGTCCTCTCCCTGAAGGTCCTTGAAGTGGTGTTTCATGATCTGAAACCACTCCTGCTGCTTCGTGCCACTGCTGTGGGTGAGAGTTGGCTTGGGCAGTGCTGAGCCCTCCAGTTGGCCCTGGCTCGAGTGGCCCCTGGGCTGCTATGGTTACTGGGCTCCTGGCTCTGCTCTGTGATGTCACCAGTGACACAGTCTGTTCTGAGCCTAGGAGCCAGGCCAGGCCTCCCAATGTGAGCTCATTTCCCCAGGGGATGTAGCCCTGCCTTGTGTGTTATCAGGAACACACAAAAAACATAGACCATTTGCACACAGATGTAAGACACAAACCTAGAAGCACATACACAGACACACAAACACATCCATCACCCCTGATCACTCAGATGCACATGCAGGTGAGCACACGCGGGCACAGTGTGCAGCGACACCAACAAATCACAGAACAGACCCAGAGACACACACGAGCACGTTGGTAGGAGATGCACTTCCATGCACATAAACTCATACCAGACCCACAGAACCACACATCCAATCCCAGTCAGTCATCACCCAGGATCAAAACGGTCCTGCCCTGCAGGGCACAGCATTGCATACCTGAATCTCAGCGCTCTGTCTCAGGGAGGTTGAGGCAGGAAGGTGGCAACTTAGTGACTTAGTAAGACCCTGTCTCAGAAAATAGAAAGGTCTGGGGAC